>VWYK01079137.1:0-74711 GCA_013399775.1 Semnornis frantzii | reverse complement strand
ATTGAGGTTTTTTGGGTTTTTTTTTGTTTTTTTTTTAGTGTTTTTTGTGGTGGGTTTGGTTGTTTGGGGTTTTTTGTTTGTTTGTTTGTGGGGATTTTTTTGTGTTCTTTTGGTTTTCTTGTTTGGTTGTGTTTTTATAAACAAGGCTTGCTCTAAAGAGGGAAAAGGATAGAGGCATATGTATGTTGGCCTAAAATGAGATGTTATATCTACTGTTCCAGGCCAGGGTGCAGCAGTGCCACTCAGGCACTTTAAACACCATCTCTGCTTACTCAGAAACAGGCGTGGCAAGGACAACACAGAGTCAGGCTGCTGTAAGCCTTTGAGAGGGTTCATGAACTGCAGCCACATTTCCCACTCCTCCCACATCAATTCCCCTTTCATCCACTGCTGATAAAAGTAATTGCCATGTGCCACATTGGGCTGACCCCTGCAGCAAGACAGGGTTCCCAGTTCAATAGATTTACGTGACCTTAGCAGCCAGGTCCTCTTGGAGACCTCATAGCTATTCCAGGCAGAGTTCCCTTCCCAGGGCTTCTTTTGGCATAGGATTTGCAGCACCAGTGACATTCTAACAAAGGCATCTCATCCGTCCTGAGCCCAGGGTGATTAACCATCTGCTCTGACCTTTCCCATCAGCAATGGTTTTAAAGAAACTTTGATATCTTTCCACTCCAATTTGTGCTTTTGCCCACTGGACATCACTCCTGCACATTCACTGTCTAGCTCCATCACCACACACATCATTTAGCCTGTCACTCACTGCCTTGCAACAGCTTTAGTCCTACCTGGCCCCTGAGCTCTGAATTCCCACAGAGCTCTGCCTGCAGCCTCTCCTTATCAAGGCTCAGAGCCTTACCCAGCTCTCCACCACACACATCAGCAACGCTTTGCAAAACCTCCACCCACATTAGTCACTGGATTCTGAGCAGCTAGCACCCAGGTTTGGCAGCAAATATAATAATAAAGGCAAATCAGGATGCAAGTTGCGCTTGCGGCCAGAGTAGCACTTTCAGTGTTTTCCTGTGGCTTCCTGTAGTTCCTTTCAATATCTCAGGCTCTCCCCAAAGCTTGTTACAGTTTTGACAGTTGCTGCTGACCAAGAGCCATACATCCAAAGGTGTGTGCTTGTGGCACAGAAGGCCAATGGCATCCTAGGCTGCATTAAAAGCAGTGTGGCCAACAGATTGAGAGAGGTGATTCTGACACTCTCCTCTGGTAAGAGCTCACCTGCAGTAGTGTCCAGCTCTGAAGCTCTCAACACAGGAAGGACAAGGACCCGATGGAGCAGAACTAGAAAAGGGCAACAAGTATGTATCAAGAGGCTGGAACACCTCTGCTACAAGGACAGGCTGAGGGAGCTGGGGTTGTTCAGCCTGGAGAAGAGAAGGCTCTGAGCAGACCTGCCAGTACCTGAAGGGGGCTACAAGGCAGCTGCAGAGGGACTGTTTGCAAAGTCCTGCAGTGGCAGGACAAGAGACAGTGGTTTGAAATTAGAGGAGATTTAGACTGGGTGTTAGGAACAAATTCTTTACTGTGAGGGTGGTGGAACACTGCAACAGGTTGCCCAGGGAGGTAGTTGAGGCCCCATCCCTGGAGCTATTCAAGGTCAGGCTCGACAGGACTCTGGGCAACCTGGTCAAGTGGAGGATGTCCCTGCTGACTGCAGAGGGGTTGGACTGGATGACCTTTGGAATCCAAACCATTCTGTGATTGTAAGATGAGAATGAAAGCAGCCTAGAAGCCAGATGGCAGGTTTAAGGGGCAAAATCTGAATTTAAGTTCTTGGCCTGTCTCAGGTGTTTCTATGGAGCAACTCTTCTCTCTGAAGCTGTAGAACAAGGGTAGAATCTCTGTCTCAGGAGGTCAGTGTGTGGACAAAGGGGAGTAGAGAGAGAGGTGAAACATAGAACAAACTGGGCTGTGCACTTTGACACAACGCCACAGCTTGCAACATCACAGCTTGCAGGACAGAAGGCAGGAGCAAGTCAAAATGGGAATGGTGGCTTTGCTACCATGACTGGAGGACAGAACTCATGAACAAGGCAAGATGACAACCTGCAGTTTATTGGGATACTACTGTAAACAGCTTCTATCTCATTTCCACAGCTACAGTACCCTCTACTTAACTGCAATACATTTAATCAAGATGTTTCTTAGGGAACTAAATAAAGCTTGATGATGCTTAATGGCTGGGGCTTAATGGCTGGGTTGTTTAACTGGGCTCATAATTTTGATTAATTAAGATGCCTGCAGGTGTTGGAGTGGTACTTAGGCTACAGCTTTGATGTTTAGAGGCCAAGGGGGTTTCTTGTCCCCTTCAAAAGGATTTCTACTAGTGCTAGTTCAGCAAAGCAAAACTGCTTTCAAGTCCTTGCAAAAAGGTTAACTCCTTTGTAGCTGGCAGTAACCCTCAGATTTCTAGGAAGCTTGTCAGCCTGCATGTTCTTTTGACCAGTTTCCTCTTGGGATGATCCATGAAAAAACCTCCCACAACCCAAAGGTTTGCCTAGGGCAGCCTCTGTCTCCTTAATAGGAAGAAAGTAGCAGTGTGAGAGGATCTCCAGGTGGCTGCATTCAAGCAATGGACCCAATGAGAACAGCGAATTGCCCATGGTTTGACCAGTGTTTCTGCTCTTGAATAGAGCAAGGAGACCTTGTCCTTTCAAGCAGTGGGAAATCCAAAGCCTGTCTTCCTGAGTTTGTCCTCTGTGTTCATGTACCCTCACACTGTGATTTCGGCTTCCCCCCACCAGCATATCTCCCTTTCCAGGCAATACTTTCCTAGTCCTGCTATGTCACCAACTCATTAGTTTCCCCTCATGGAATGGTGTGGATGACCTCCTGCAGCCTGGAGTTTGGGTGTAGAGAGCAACTGGCCAGCAAGTGCAAGAAATCACAGCAAAACTAACCCCTCAGGCAGTACTAATTAGTATTTCCCTTTTCTATTCACCAGACAACTTTCTTATAAAACATACTTACCTCATATTTTCGTCTCTTGAATGCAGATAAATAGCCCCAGGTTAAAAAGTATTTAGGGAGAAAATGGGACATGGATAGCAGTGTGGCAGATGCTTATTTCTGTGGGTAACAAAACATTAGAGAGAGGCAGAGTGAGCCAAACCCATCCTTGTTCTCACTGTCAAACAGTGATGTTAAATTAAGCAGAGCTTGATGGTTTAAGGCACAGTAAAGTACTACTGCTGACTATAAAGGCAACACTACCTTGCAGATAGGGCACTGGAAGAGAGATCAGAAGAGCAGAATTATCATAGAATGCTTTGGGTTGGAAGGGACCTCCAAAGGTCATCCAGTCCAACCCCCCAGCAGTCAGCAGGAACATCCTCCACTAGAGCAGGTTGCTCAGAGCCTTCTCAAGCCTGACCTTGAAAAGTTCCAGGGATGGGGGTTCAAAGAACCTCCCTGAGCAATTTATTCCAGTGTTCCATCACCCTCACAGTAAAGAACTTCTTCCTAACAATCCAATCTAAATCTCCTCTTCTACCATTTCAAACCACTGTCTCTTGCCCTATCACTGCAGGCCTTTGCAAACAGTGCCTCTGCAGCCTTCTTGTAGCCCCCTTCAGGTACTGGCAGGCTGCTGTTAGGTCTCCCTGGAGACTTCTGAACAACACCAGCTCCCTCAGCCTGTCTTTGTAGCAGAGGTGCTCCACCCCCTCATCATTTCTATGACCCTCCTCTGGACTCGTTCCATCAGGTCCATGTCCTTCCTCTGTTGAGGGCTGCAGAGCTGGAAGCAGTACTGCAGGTGAGGTCTCACCAGAGTGAAGTGTCAGAATCTCCCCATCTACTGGCCACACTTCTTTTGATGTAGCCTAGGATCCCACTGGCCTTCTGGGCGGCAAGCACACACTTGTTGGCTCCTGCCCAGCTTCGCATCCACCGGCACCCCCAAGCCCTTTTCTGCAGGGCTGTTTTCTACCACCTCATCCCCCAGCCTGGATTGATAACAAGGATTGTTCCAACAAATTATATTCTGCATTACCATGGATTTACCAAAGGAATTTGAGTAAATGTTATCTCCACATTCCACTTTTCTTGTCATTTGTATAAGAAATGCAAAAATTAGTCAGCATATTGGTTAGGGACGACAAAGACAACCTTTTCCCAAGCATCAGCCTTACTGTAACTTCTTGGCAACCACAGGCAGCACAAACTGAGTCAGGAGGAATGATCTCAGCCTTTCATCTGTATTGTTCTTCTCCAACACAGCTTTGAAGAAGAGGAGACAGTCAAATGCACTTTATGGAGACTTAAGCAAACACAAATTGGAACAGCCTCTTAGTCTTGGGAAAGAACAACCAAATGGACTAGTATAGATTGGGGACTGACCTGTCAGAGGGCAGCGCAGGGGAAGGGAATCTGGGGTTCCTGGTGGACAGAAGGCTGACCATGAGCCAGAAATGTGCCCTTGTAGCCAAGAAGGTCAATGGTATCCTGGGGTGGATTAGGAGGGGGATGGTTAGTAGGTAAAGAGAGGTTCTCCTCTCCCTCTACTCTGCCCTGGTAAGACCCCATCTGGAATAGTGTCCAGTTCTGGGTCCCTTAGTTCAAGAAAAACCTCATGAAATGGCTTGAAAGAGTCCAGCAGAGAGCCACAAAGATGATGAAGTGGAACATCTCCCTTATAAGGAAAGGCTGAGGGAGCCGGGGCTTTTTAGCTTGCAGGAGACTGAGGGGTGCCCTCATTCAGGTTTATAAAGATGTGAAGGGCAGTGTTGAGAGGACAGAGCCAAGATCTGCTCAGTAATAAGACAAGGACCAGATGGCCCAAGCTGGAGCAGAGGAGGTTCCATGGGAACATAAGGAAATTTTTTTTCACTGTGAGGGTGACAGAGTCCTGGAGCTGCCCAGAGAGGCTGTAGAGTCTCTTCCTCTGGAGACATTCGAAACCCAGCTGGATACGTTCCTGTGTGACCTTCTCTGGGTGCTTCTGCTCCAGCAGATCATCCAGACTCTGACCTTTTGAGGTCCCTTTCAACCCCTAACATTTTGTGATTCTGTGATTTGGTAACTTCTGATGAATCATTGCTGAAGTATCTGCTTTCCAATGCACTAACGCTAGAGCAGAGGTTATCCTGACCCAATCAGTGAGTCCACTTTTAAGGGAAGTGGTTGAAGTGTCCAGACACTATCTTAATTTGCCCTAGAGTTATAGTGCAGTATGTTACAAGCACACTGTGAATTCTATCATTGAGAAAACACTTTTGATTCTTGCATGACTACCAATGTTACGTGAACATATTTTCTCAGCAGGCAGGAAGAGACATTTTGGTTATCCAACTCTGTAGCTCTAAACCAGATTTTAAAGCTAAAGAAAAGCTTTTGCCACACTTCAGGCCTTTAAGCGATGCTTTATAAGGCAAAGTTCCTGTTACCTCACTTTTAGAAAATCTCTTTGGACATAGTACAGAGAAGGTATCTGGAACTGTTTGTTAGGGCACATCCTTTTATTAATCAGGAAAGGTCAGAAAAATAGCTGGAAGGACAGCAGGTAAACAGTTGACATTGAACCATACACTGTCAAAAAGTATTCAGAAGAGCTAAGCTGTTCAACAATCCAACTACAGCTGGTTACCTGGGTTTGCCAGTTTAAAGGACCCTCAGATGTGGATATGGATCCCTGAGGAGCTTTGATCTCACAATGTAGCAGCTGAGAGAAGATTCTGAACTGACCTCAGTCCCAGTATTGGAGGCCAAGCAAGACTATGACCACTTGCAACAGTTACTAAGCACAAGACTCAGTGACCAAGGCTTTGTTGTGTTGCTTATCAGCCATAACCACCAAGAGACTTTCTCTGTCTCACAGAATTGTAATCTCCTATTTTCTGGTTGACAGAGCCTGTATCTGCAGGAAGCAGAGCAGCACACAAGCTGACCAACCTCAGCTTATGGAACCTATTGGTGCTGCTCTCCTCCTAAGGCAGTCAATGTCTCCATGGATATGCTATTTCAGTTAGGTTGCAAGAAGATTTCAAACCAAGAAATTATTCTTGGCAAGCTTTTCCTATTTTTCCCTATCCATCAGGCAAAATTTATGAAATCAAACTCCCTTGATACTCTCAAGGTCACTTCTAAGGTCTCCTCTTCAGAGAGAAAACGAGCTTTGCCATTCTTGCTGTCTACACGGTAGGGGAGGTGCAGCAGCAGCTTCCTGTAAAAGAGAACAGTGAATTTCAGTGTCTCAGAGCAAAGGAGATGGTATTGCCAGTTACTCCTGCAGTTCACCAGCAGGCATGGTCTTTCAGCATATCTGGTTCTCACGACAGGTTCCTGCAACACCTGGTGCACAGCTTTACAGGCCCTGAAGTATTTCCAGCACTATTCCTTTCTTCTGGCTGTGGTTACAGCAGGTTTCTAGTGATGGGCTGAGGAGTTTCTCTACTGTTCTAGCTCTTGTAAAATGCATAGGAAGGAGGAGCTCCACTGATAATTGAGAAGGCTCTAGGGAGACCTAAGAGTGGCCTTTCAGTACCTGCAGGGGTCCTACAAGAAGGCTGCAGAGGGACTGTTTACAAAGGCCTGCAGTGACAGGATGAGGGACAATGGCTTGAAATTCCTGTAGATTGAGGTTAGATGTCAGGAACAAGTTCCTTGCTATGATGGTGGTGGAACACTGGAACAGGTTGTCCAGGGAAGTTGTTGAGGTCCAGTCCCTGGAGATATTGCAGGTTGTGCATGACAAGGCTCTGAGCAAGCTGCTTTAGTGGAGAATGTCACTGCTGACTGCAGTGAGACTGGACTGGATGACCTTTGGAGTTCCTTTCCAACCCCAGTCATTCTATGATGCTCTCCTGGTGGTAAAAATCTGAATAAGACTTAAAGCCTAAATGTGCCTTCAGGAGTTTGTCTTCTCCAGTGAAAAATCAACTTAGTGCAGCCTGATGATTTTGGATATGGCAGTGCAGTTTCACAAAGGATGTGTCTGTGCTGTAAAGCACAGCTCAGGGATGAAAACAGACTTACAGATAGAGTTGCTGGGATTTTGACCTACATCAAAGATTAATTCATTGATCCCCTCCCTGTGGCTTAGGCACCTCGTCATCAACAAAAAACCAAAACAGCTGGATCTTGGACTCAGGAGCTATTCCACAGTCCCTTGCTGTGTTTGGAAGGCTTGTCAGCCATTCCAGTCTCCTTGAGGATGTCTCAGTCTGGACCCACTCAATGCTTCTCTTTGATGATCATTCAAACTCACTTGGCTCAGGCAGAGTATGGACTCTTTCCCCTCTTTTCTCAGCCTTATATATTAACAGCACAAATGGAGTCTTGGACCTCCATTCTACTGACAGTGCAAACAAGAAGCAGTATCAAGGAGACTTCAGCATTAAGAGATTTGCCCAGCCAAACTCCATAAAGCCTGACAAGATAATATGGTAGCACAGAATCAGTCGAGGTTGGAAGGGACCACAAGAATCATCTAGTTCCAACTCCACTGCCATGGGCAGGGACATAGACAGAGGTTACTTTAAGCTGGGGTTTAAGTCATGCCAGTTCTTCTTTGGACCCTTTCAGCTTTCTTGTGGGAGCCACCTCTGGAAGAGGTGGAGTCAAAACACCTTTGGCACCAGACCTACTGAGAGCTGCCAGAAGTCCTTAAAATCAGCTTGACCTAAAATCAACCCCAGGACTACGGCGTTGGAAATGCTTCCTCTGAGCCCTCTTACACATCTGTGGGTGTGCAGTATTATTCAGTATGTAGAACCTGAATTCTTGTTTCCTCCATACTGAGAAGATTTGCACTTCTATTCATGAAAGCTACACTGGCTCAGGCTTTAACCAAGCAACCATTAGATTTACAGCAAACATTTTATTTGCTAGGCTTGTGACTGGAGACAGCTGGATATGGAGAAGATAATGACAGGTCTGAGTCACCAAAAAAGATAGATTTGCATAAGAAAAGGGATGCTGAGGTTTTCCTGAATCTGCAGTATTGCATTAAGCTACCTCTTTTTTACTACCTATAGGTTCTGCAAGTCATTAACAGAACAATTATTCCTCTTGATTTTCCAGTTTCAGAGCTAGCACTTCTAAACATTCTGCTACTCCTCTTCCATCTTCAGATTAAATTCAAGCAGAGAATAATTGTCCCATCCTGGTTTTGTCTGTGAGAAAAGTGGCTTTTCTATAGCTAGACTGCTAGGGACTGAACTTATTTGAGGCTTAATCCACAGGCTGCACCTTGAATTTATTTGCAGGAACCTGTTCACATATGGATCTATTCACATATCCCATTCAGTGCAGCAAATTAGTCCAGAGAGGATTAAGCTTCTTTATGAAAGCTCTCCTCTTGTGAAGGAGGACTTCAGGAAAATCAGATATGGCAATTATCTGGAAATTTCAGGCAGGGCAGCTGCACACTGAAGGAAGACCGAGAAACTGAGAGCAGATCAATAGATCAATTACCTTTGTGGATTATGAAATAGCCCTATAAAGAAGAACTCAGAGGGAATCTCTTTAGGAAAACCTTTTAAAATGTCCATCTCTGTATCTATGCCTGGACATGTCCACAGTTTGGCTTTCAGGTTCTGAAAATACATCTGCAGGTGTTTTACTGCCCTAGTGTTCAAAGGCAGCTTGGATGGGTCCTTCAGCAACCCTCTCTAGGAGGTGTCCCTGCCCATGGCAGGGGAGGTGGAACTGGATGGGTTTTAAGGTGCCTCCCAACTCAAACCATTCTGCGACTCTGTTACACATTTGTATACATTAATATTTAGAAAACAGCTCCCAAGAAGTCCTTCAAAACCACGGGCAGCTTTTTGCCAGACATTTTTGACCCTTGAAACCTCACTGTTTGAGTAGCAAAAATCTGTCTTAAAGCTATTTTTGCTAGAACAGTATCACAGATTCACAGCTAGCATACCATACACCCACAGGAAGACTGTGGTTGCTTTTGTCTATATCTATTTCTCATGTGCAATTAATAATCTGACCTTCAGCTTTGCTTTCTACACAGCATTCAATTGAAGGTTTGGTCAAACCTCCTTTCAAGCAAAGTACTAACTGGCTTTCCAGCAATCACTTTTCACTTACTTTTTGGGAGTTCGAAGGTCAAGAACCTTGTCCTGGATATTTAATGTGATGTCTGCATACTTTGTCTCTGGCAGCTTGATTTTTATCTGAAATGATGGGCAGAGTTGTGATTAGATATGTAGCCTTACAAGCTACAAAAGATCTCATATTTAGGAATATTTTGATGAGAGTGTCAAAGAGCAGCATTCTGAGTAGGTAATTTGGATCAGAGAAAACATGACAGTGATAATCACTGCTTTCAATAGCTTGGTGATGTGCATTGATATTCTAATTTTCTTCATAATCCTGAGCTGGCAGTGTGCTTGGTAGGTATTCTCCATCCAGCCAAACCCACTGGCTTTGTGTACTCCAAAAAGAGCTTGCTTCTGCTAGGAAAAACTGCACAGCAGTTCCACTTCTCCTGAGGTCCAGAAGGCAGGGAGGGATTTGATCAAATAATGGGACAGCATCTGACACCTGTAACTTTAAGGACTGTCAGTATTGTAGCACTCTGCTGACTGCCATACCTTGCAATAAACACAGGCAGAACAAAACCATCTCCTTCCCAGCCCCTCTCCCTTCCAAAAGCATGCCTGAGGTGAAACTCCATCTTAAGGGCCACTTTTAGTTCCCCCAAGAGTGTATGTGGCATATGCACTTGCACAGATTGTGTCGAGGGCCTTGAAGAAAGACAAATTCCTCAGGTTACCAAGTTGCGGTTTATGCCCAGCCAGCAACAAAGCACCACCTGGCTGCTTGCTCACTTCTCCCCCTCGTGGAATGAGGGGAAGATACAACAAAGGGCTTGTGGTTCACCAAATATGGTTCACAGGCAAAACCCTAACAACTTTGGAAGAAAAAAATCAGTTTAATTCGTTACCAATCTAATCAGCAGGACAATGAGAAATAAAACGATATACTAATAATATTTTTTCCCTATCCTTCCCTTCTTCCCTAGCTCAACTTTACCCTTGAATTCTCTGTCTTCTCCCTACTCTCAGCACTACACAGGAATGGGACTGAAGGTTGCAGTCAGTTCATCGCATGTTGTTTCTGCTGTTCCTTTCTCCTCAGGGGCAGTACTCCCCACACTTCCTGGTCCAGCATGGAGCTCCTCCCATGGGATAGTGTCATCCACGAGCTTCTTCAATGCAAGTTCTTCCTGTGGACTGCAGTTCTTCATGAATTGCTCCAACATGGGTCTCCTCCATGGCATACTGTCCTTCAGAAATAGACTGCTCCAGTGCAGACTTCCCACAAAATCACAGACTCCCTCTGGCACAGCCACCTGCTCTGGTGTGGCATCCTCCACAGACTGCAGGTGGATGTCTGCTCCACTGTTAATCTCCATGGGCTGCAGGAGAATCTCTGCTCCAACGCACCTCCTTCCCTTCTTTACTGACTTTAGTGTCCATGTAGCTCTCCATCTTGCATCCCAGGGCAGGCTTTCCAGCAAATTCTTTTTTATTTTTCCCCCTTTTTAAAATGGTTAATCAACCACCATGTTTGATTAGCTTTGCCTTGGCCAGCATCAAGGATAACTTGGAGCCAAGGAAACTTCTAGCGGCTTCTCAAATGAGCTACCCCTATAGCATCTCCCCTGCTACCAAAACCCTGCCACACAAACTCAACACACAGCTGTAAATGCTTGAAGAACTGTAAGAATATCCCACAGGAGGCCAAAGGCAGCAAAACAGCTTGGAGGTTATATTCTGTCCCTTAAGAAGAGCAGAGAAAGAGCACAAAGGAGATGATACAGGTTCAGCTCACCACTATATCTTCACAGCAGGCTGTGGAGGGGTCTTTCCTGCTCATCCCAAAGAAGACATCCTCTGTCCCCACGCATTGTTTGAATAACATCTCATACCTGAGAAAGAAGCAGCTGCCTCTTAATACTGGAGAAGACCTTTGAGGCCTTGAGTGACCTGTACTAGTGGGAGGTGTCCCTGCCTATGGCAGGTTAGAATTAGATGATCTTTGAGGTCCCTTCCCACCTTACTATTCTATGATTCTAAGATTAACAGAGACTGCATTCTTTGAGAGACATGAATATCCCCATCGCATTTTCTCCTCCTTTTCAGTCTCCCTTCAAGGCTCCAACCCATCTGCAATGGGTTTTTGTACAGAATCACCACTGATCAAGCACTGTGTGGCCATAGCATTTTGGGATATAGTTTAGCGAAGGTTGAAGTTCCCTTCCAACCCAAACCATGACTCTATGTAACCCCTAGGAAGGCAGTCTCAGCTCACTTACTCTGGTTGTTCTCTAGGGTCCCAGGTATCATCAAATTCAGATCCTTCTGAGACCTCTTCTGTATTCCAAATAGTTTTTCTGTTTTCAGATTTCACTTGAACAGTATCTGTAAATGGTGAGAAAAAATCATACTGTCATATTTTGGAATGACTGTTCCTGCAGGTTTTCTAAATCTTAGATTTTTGTAGACTTCAGAAATGTCTTTGTATTAAAAGCATTCCAGTTAATTAGTACAATCTCTACCTCAGTATCTTATGAATAAGAATTTGGAGAGGAATGATGTTTTCTTTTCCCTTAAATCCCCTATATCAATGGAATACTCCTTTCGGGCATAAAATATCACTTCGAAATGGGGAAAGTGTAGAAGTATGAACCATTGATCTTCTATCCAATGAGAGCTGGGGTGAAGGCAAATCTTATGAAGTTCAATAAGGACAAGTACAGGGTCCTCCATCTGGGGAGGAATAACAACAGGCACCAGTACAGACTAGGGGCTGCCCTGCTGGAAAGCAGCTCTGTGGAGGAAGACCTTTGAGTCCTGGTGGACAGCAAGTTCTGCATGGGACAGCAGTGTGCCCTTGTGGCCAAGAGAGCCAATGCCATCCTGGGGTGCATCAGGAAAAATCCATCCAGCAGGTCCAGGGAGGTTCTTCTTCCCCTCTACTCTGCCCTGGTGAGACCACACCTGGAATACTGGGTCCAGTTTTGAGCTCCTCAGAGAAACAGGGACCTGCTGGATAGAGTCCAGCAGAGAGCCATGAGGATGAGTGGGGGACTGGAGCATCTCCCTTATGGAGAGAGACTGAGGGCCTTGGGGCCGTTTAGTTTGGAGAAGACTGAGAGGAGATCTGATTAATGTGTACAAATATCTGAGGGGTGGGTGTCAAGGGGATGGAGCTAATCTCTTTTTGCTGGTCAACAGCAACAAGACAAAGAGCAACAGCTACAAATTGGAACAGAGAAGGTTTCGCCTCAACGTGAGGAGAAACTTCTTTACAGTGAGGGTGACAGAGCCCTGGAACGGGCTGCCCAGAGAGGTTGTGGAGTCTCCTTCTCTAGAGTCTTTCAAAACCTGCCTGTATGGATTCCTGTGTGAACTACCCTAGGGGATCCTGCCTTGGCAGGGCGGTTGGACTCGACCTCTGGAGGTCTCTTCCAACCTCTAACATCTCCTGATAATGAGATTTTTATGTGAGCAGAGTCACTTACTAAAGGACTTCCTCCTCACACAGAAATCCAGTTCTTCCCATTAATTGTTGAGCATAGCTCAGATAAGGTACTGAAGTCACATGAAAGTGCACGGGCAAAATACTAGGCCTGCCCTATGAGGGAAAATGTGGTTTTCTAAAAAGCTTATAAATCTATAACTTGAAGGTTTTTATAGTGGAATCTCTGGCTTTTGTTGGAAGGGCAAACAAAAATACTCTACTTGTTATTTCCCACAGTGTTTTTTTCCTGCTCCTGTGTTCAGGAGCTGCCCTTTTCTGCTTCTCTTCGTGTATTTTGCAGTTAAGGTTTCAGGAAAAGAAGAATTTTACAGTGTAGTTGTAAAAATGCAATACTAGTTCCATCTCAAAGTCAGCAATAATTCTTATTGAAGCAAACCCCATCAGTAGTAACTCACTACAGCTGTTACGAGTCTGTTAAAGTGGGACTGAATGATGACTATATACAAACATTCCTCCTTACCAGTAGTCTCTTTCTTTACTGGTCCAATACTACCAGGAGTCATGGTACTAACAGAACAGTGTGGCTGCAAAAAAGGCAAATTGAACTTCAATCAATATTCATAGAACTCAGCTCAGTGATGATGATCACAGAATGCACTGGGTTGGAAGAGATCTCTAGAGGTCATCTAGTCCAGGTGCCCTGCAGTAAGTAGGGACATGCCCAACAAAATTAGGTTCTTCAGAGCCTGACCTTGAATATCTCCAGGGATGGAGACTTCACTACCTCCCTGGGCAACCCATTCCAGTGTCCCACCGCCCTCATACTAAAAAACTTCTTCCTAATGTCCAATAGAAATCTACCCTGCTCTAGTTTAAAACTCCCTGTCCTATTGCTACATGCCTTCATAAGTAGTCCCTCCTGGTTTTCTCGTAGGCCTCCTTCGGGTACAGGAAGGCCACTATAAGATCTTCCCAGGGCTTCTCCAGGTTGAACAATCCCAACTCTCTTAGCCTGTCTTTGTAGTGGAGGTGCTCCAGCCCTTTGATACTTTTTGTGGCCATCCTATTTCCCTTTGCCAAGAGTGAAAATGAACATATTGCAATTTTTAAGGTGATACCTTAAACTAAACAGACATCACATTAAGGAGCATAAAATGTTATCCTAGGTCAAACAAACCCGTGCTAGAACCCAGAATATATTATGCCACTGAACATTCTCTTTTCTTCATTCTCATCCAGCAGAAAGTAACCTTGACACACTGAGTTGAAGTGGGACTCCCAGCAGCACAATGTGACAGACAGATGTGGTGTTTGAGGATTACTTTCCATGGCATTTTGGCAAGGTTTCCATGTTTTGCCTGCCATGAAAATATTGCAGGAAACCAAGAGCGCTACATGAAAAATCTCCTCACAGCATTTGGATTAGTTTTGACAGTAGAGCTCATATGAGGCAACAACATTTCCCTCTTATTATGACTTAATTTAGTGCTAATAGGCTAATGTGAGGCATTTCTCTACATATGAACATTTCTAATGGGGCTGGATAAAAGTGCCTCATATGCGTGGAACATTAAATTAAGTCAAAATAAAGATTTCAATTTACCCAGATTGACTCAGACTTAATTGACATCCCTTGTGGCAATTTTTCCATTCCTGTCTCTGAAGTGTCATTCATTTTATTAATAAGATGTAAACAAACTATATTTAAAGTCAGGATGTTTACTGCAAAGTTGTACAGCAATAATGCAAGTGTTAAACGGCAGGCATTAAACAGCTCTGAAAGATAGAGCATGAAGGACCACAATTCCCCCCTGCTGAAAGGAAACTTCAAGGGATAAGCACAGTTTAAATCTCAAATATTACTATAATTTCCACTACTAGTGTACAACTGCTGGCTGACCCAGACGGCTTGTTGTTGAGGAGTGAGTGATATGGAGGAAACCTGTGGAATTTGCCATTTTTGTCACCCATGCCATAATACGACTTGTTCAAAGCCCTCAGAGACTTGGCAAAGTTTGGAGTCCTCACAGAAGCTTTCTACCTGATTTAGTTGAGGCTCTCCCTGCTTATGGCAGAGGCAGTTGGACTAGATGACCTTTAGAGGTACCTTCCAACCCAGACCACTCTATGACTCTATGATACACCGTGACTGCTGATTTCTCACCAGAACGAAAGCATGCCTAGATAAAAGCAGCAGAAGCATATTGCACTAACAGTGCACATTTCCCAAAGCCTTTAATTTTTATCTAGTCCTGAAATGAATTGATACGGAATGATGGAAAGGTATTTCTCTCAATAACTATTCAGATTATCCACCTTAGAATGATTATTCACCCTTCTTTCATCTCCAATCTATTCTACTTCAATGATCCATTGTCTCTACAGTTCCTTAACGACCTAGACACAGAATAAGTACATTTAGTTGCCTCTGGATATTTTAGTCCTTACTCAGAAGGTCCGCAGAAACTTTTTTCACTTGGTATTAAGCATTTAGCTCTAACTGCCTTCTGGCAATCTCTGGAACAATTCAGGGAAAAGTAGGGGGAAGTCTAAAGCATCAAAATCTCTTTTATCTACATGTTCTCACTTCCTGCAGGCTGAAAAATTAAAGCTCCCTCCCATTTTGAAGTCATGGTCCCTCTTTGCTTTCCTGGGGCATCCTCCTTATTCTGCCCCTCAAGAAGCTGTTATCCTAAAAGTATATTTTAGATGTTTCAATTAGTGAAAAATTTTCTAAAGTTTTGATTCTCATTTTACTCACTTGGGGTGGGGAGGGAAGAGAGAATTGCTTTTCCTCAGTTAAAAATGTTTTTTAAAAGTGTTAAGGCTATAGGACATCATATAAAAGAAGCAGCACTTCTTATGAAAGACTCACCACATGTTCATCATCATCATCATCTTGAGAATCACGAAGTAGTTTGGCAAGGAACTGCAGAGAAGAGCCTGAGGAAATACTGTCCATATCAACACCCACTGCTTGCCTACGCAAAAAAAAAAAAAAAACAAACGAGTGACAGATGGGGAAAAAAAGGAGAACAAAATGTGGTCTGTACTGTCTATGAAGCACAACGTTCCTGCTGTGTGTTCTGGGAGGATAAAATTTAGCAGAGCCCTCACACGCCTGATGTCAAAGTATATAAGCTGGAACGCTATCTCCTCTGTGCTCAGACTATAGACCCTTTTGCACCACAGGCATGTTGCAATCGGAGCTCAAGCCTTGCAGTGCCTATCATCCCCGGCAGACCTCACGTCGTTACGGATTTGCAGCTACAGCAGCCAGGACAAGGGCAGCAGAACGACTTGGCTCAGGCCTAGCACCGAGAAGTCTGGCGGAGGGCTTCACACAGGTTTTCTGCCACTCGCCTCAGGCAAGCTTGGAACAGCCCAGCTGCAGGCTGAGGCTGAGGACGCGCGGAGGCAGCGCCCGGGAAAGCCGCTCTCAGCGCCAGGGCAGGCGGCTCCCTCTCAAACGCACCGGGCACGGTCCGGTTCAGCGCAACGGCAGCAAGGAGCCCTTTCGGCTCGCCGGAGCCCCGCCGTGCCGCAGCCAGGAGCGACCGCGTCCCCTCGTCTCCACGGCAACTGCCGCTGCCCGCCTCCTGTGACCCTCCCGGCGGGTCACGCATGCGCGGCGGGGGCAGCAGGTAGTGGCTGTGGGAGGCGGGAAGGCCTTGGCCCCTGACTGGAGGGTGCGCGAGAGGAGCGGAAGTGGAGTTGCGGTTGCGCAGTGTGCGTCACCGGGCCTGGGCTTCCTGGCCGTGAGGATTCCGCTGCTTTTAGGCCGCAGCCGCCATGAGTCAATTCAGCTTTGGGGCGAGTGCGGGCGGCAGCTTCGCTTTGGGCACGCCGAAGACGTCCGCAACGAGCGGCTTCTCCTTCTCCACGCCTGCCACCTCGGGGAGCTTCAACTTCGGGAGCGCGGCCCAGACGTCCGCCAGCAACCAGCCCGCCGGATTCTTCTCCTTCAGCCGGCCGAGCACTGCAGGGCAGCCCACCGGCTTCAGCTTCGCGACCCCAGCCACGTCTACCACGACTCCGGCAGCAAACGTGTTCCCGCTGGGGTGAGAGGCCCGGGGGCCGGCTGGCAGCAGGGTGGGGCTGTTGGCTTTGCTGTGCGGCCCTCGCCGCTGGAGAGTACGAGTGGTTGATGCCTTCCTCGTTGCTTTGCAAGTACTTCCCAGAGGAGCAGAACTGTAGTTCTTGTGCCTTAGAGTTCCCGCTACACATTGGGAAAAGCGTTCAGCATGTTCCGTTGGTAGTGCTGCTTTTTTCAGCTCCAGAATAAGGAGCGCCACACTTGAGGCTGTAATTGGAGCATTGATGCTTATCATAGAATGGTAAGGTTGGAAGTGATCTCAAAGATCATGTAGTTCCAACTCCCTGCCATAGGCAGGGAGACCTCCCACTAGTACAGGTCACTCAAGGCCTCATCCAGCCTGGCCTTGAACACCTCCAGGGAGGAAGCAGCCGCAACTTCCCTGGGCAACCTGTTCCAGTGTCTCACCACCCTCACTGTAAATAACTTCCTCTTATGTGAAGAAACAGGAAAACTTTGTGTTTGAACACAAAATGTCTTGCCCTTCCTGATGCAAATCTGGAGTGCTCAGAATGTGTCTTCTGCCAAGTGGGACCATTTTTTCTTTAGGAAAAGTGAGCTTTGAGGTGATACTTTAGAGCTGCTGCTGTTGAAGCTTGCCAGATGGGAGTAGTGGAAAGGGAGCTGGAATGGGATTGGCAGTTAAAGTTTGTTTGGATAAATAGTCTTAGATGGAGGCTTTTAAGGGATGCTTAGGAGCTGAGAGAATAAGTAACTTATGCTGCCATAAATGTTTTGGTGATGGGATGAATAATTAAGTGAAGAGAGAGACTTGGGGGAGGATGGCAGCTGACAAGAGTTGTGCTATGGGCTTAGTCAAAACCTAAACATAAACCTGGTCAAGTGCACATCTCTTTGAAAGCTGGTTTCTGCTGTCAGCAAATACACTGTAAAAAAGCAACCTCAGTGCTTGAGTGAACATATATCTCACACAGATTGGCTTCTTTTCTGTTGTTTTCTTCTCTAGGGCAAGTGCACCAAAAGTAAACTTTGGAGGCAGTACTGCAAGTCAAGCTCCTGGAATGACTGGGACCTTGGGGTTTGGTAGCACCGCAGCAACCAGCGTGCCTTCAAGTCAAGCAGTAGCCCCTTCTGGCTTTGTGTTTGGATCTACTAGCACCACCACCACAGCTCAGTCTGGGACAACTGGAGGATTTACATTTTCCAGTGGTGCCACAACTCAGGCCGGAACAGCCAGCTTCAGCATTGTTACTGCAGCTCCACAAGCAGCATCCACAGGGTTGACCTTTGGGGCAGCACCCACAGCTGCTGCCACTACTGCTGCTACCCTAGGAGCTGCAACTCAGTCAGTAACTCCCTTCAGCCTTGGGGGACAGTCTACAGGTGAGTGCCAGGGCTTGAAATGGTGGTTGTAATCAGGAGGCCTGTCAGCATGGAGGGCAGCTGGAGATGGTGTGGAAGTTCTACTCCCTTCCTACTTCTGCTGGTGTGAAATGAAGCGAGTCTCTGGAATGTTTTTTTCTGACATGCCTGTCCAGGGTCTTTGAGGATGAGTAACAATTGCTACATAGCGTTTTGGTTTGGAGAGTGAGGCAGAAATATTTTTGCAAGTGTGCGCAGAATGCCAGCTGCATTCGAAGCCTTTCTTAAATGTTTGTGGAATGTTTGCTGGTGCAGAGAGAAGGGGCTCAGAGTGGTTGGGAGGGGATACCACAGGATGTGCTTCTCCCATGGTACTGTTCACTGCTGTTAGCTCTAGATCATTTCCTGGATAAGGCAGAGTGTTTGTTGAATTTTAATGGGTTTCTAGTTGCTTCTGGCTTGACTGTTGCTGTGACCAGCAGAAACTACAGTATCTATAGTAAAAGGCTTGTCTTCTCATTTTGCTTATGTTCTTTGTTCCAGGTCTAAACTTTGGGTTGTCTTCAACAGCAACCACTACTAGTGCACCCACAGCAGCACTGACCACTAGCACCAGCCAGGGACCTACTCTGTCCTTTGGTGCCAAACTTGGAGGTAGGAAGTGACTTTTTTAAGTAACTGCTCAGTAATTTGTGGATCTGCTATCCTTCTGGAAATAGTTTTCTGAAGTAAGAGTCTGGAGATGGACTCGGAGTGTTTGTGAGAGTGAATTTGCACTGACATCTGTTCATACAGCTATTGATCTCTGTGGTTTTTTTATTGCATCCTGTGTGCCAACTTCTGTCCTGTGCTTGTTGCTGGGGCATAGTAGGAGCCACAGATAAAGGGCACATAGGAAAAGAGAGAGAGTTGAGTAAGAGGAAAAATAGTTTAAAATGCTTGCATCCATACAAACCTGGTGTAGATAAGTAAATTTGTATCGCATTCCCAGTGTGATTGTACAAGATCAATGCTGCTTTTGCTTGCAGTAACATCCACGGCTGCTACAACTGCCTCTACCACCACGACCTCTGTTCTTGGTTCAGCGGGGCCTACATTGTTTGCGTCTATAGTGAGTTCTTCAGCACCAACATCGTCTACCACCACAGGCCTGTCGCGTAAGTCACAGTATGCATCCCCCCTTAGGGGGGATGAATGAGCAGCGTGGCTGGTAGTGCCTGTCTGTAGTGGAGCTGCTGATGCCAATTGATTGAGAGAATTCTAAAGCCCAGCTCTCCTGGCTCTTTGCCACCTTCTCTCCTTGTTTCCAGCAAACTGCAGTGGTGAGGCATAGAGTGTTTTGTTCAAACCAACAGGTGCATCATGGAGCAGTTCCAGCTGTATGTGATGTTTTTGTTTGTTGCTCTGTGTGGGTAGTGCTGCCAAAATGGAGCTTTCTGGTGATGATGTAGCTGCTGTTTTCTGGACCCCAGTGTCTTGAGTCTGCATTTGACTCTTGCTTTAGGTGTTTGGAGTTCAAGAACAGCAGCCTGTGACAATGGAATTGCAGGGTGCTAAGAACAAGTATTCATACAGTTTTATGCTTGTGTAGTAATAAGTGGTAGTAACTGGCAAGTATGTGGATAATACTTCACATAAACAGTGGTTAATATAAAGATCAGATGGAGATGGGTCAGCAAGCAGGGTAGAGCTTTTCAAAAGGGCTCTGTATTTAATGTGTTACACAAGGTCTTACTGTTATTTTCTGTTTACAGTTGGTGCCCCATCCACTGGGACAGCCACTCTTGGAACCCTTAGCTTTGGATTGAAAGCTCCTGGAACAGCAGCTGCCACAACAAGCACCACCACTGGTAAGATAGATGCTGAAATAGCACAGTATTTCTCTCTTCGATCCTCCTTTTCCATCTTCCCACATGCACGGTGATAAGGCTGGAGGATTGTGATACTGTAGTCAACTTGACAAAACGTTTTGTTTGGTTTTTGTCCCCTCAGGGAGTTGAGTTCATGCAGTGCTGGGTTTAAATGTGTATATTGGGCCTGTTCTTGGTTTGTTAGCCGTCAGATGTGTCCACTTTGTGCATCTTTTTTGTTTCAGGCACTACTACTGCTTCTGGCTTTGCTCTGAATCTTAAGCCGTTAACAACAACTGGTACCATTGGAGCTGTGACTTCTGCAGCTGCCATCACCACCACGACGCCCAGGTGAGTCTTTTGCTATAACCAACTGCTTCATGGCTGGGGCAAGAGGCAGGACTAATGCTAGTCTCTGGTGGAGGGAAGGGAAATGAGTGTCACTTTTTTTTTTTTTTTTTTTTTTTTGTTTTGTGATCTCATGTTCTGTACTATTTGGTACTTCTCTCAGTGGGCCTCCAGTGATGACTTATGCCCAGCTGGAGAGTTTGATAAACAAATGGAGCCTGGAACTGGAAGACCAAGAGAAACACTTTCTCCATCAAGCTACACAAGTGAATGCCTGGGACCGGACACTGATAGAGAATGGAGAGAAGGTAAGGTGGTACCTAATGTAGCATGGTTTTCCTTGCTTGGATTTGTAAAGGCCTTCAATGTTTCAGATGTAGTAAGCATCTTGTGCTAAAAAACAAACAATCAAAAAAACCCACAAGCATACAGGTACCATTCACATGGGAAAGACTGACTGTGTGTCCATTAATAGGCATTGACATTTGGAAGTCTGTTCTGTGAGTTTACATTGTGGTAACAAGTTACCTTAGGGTGGAGCTGTCAGAGACTATCTTCTGATAGTCAATTCTTAGTCCATAAATCTTTATTGTAGTTGATTCTTGTTTATAGTAGACATTTGCCTGATGCTGGCTTTCTCAGTTGCAGCACTCTTTTGTGATTTGACTTTTTAATCTTTGTGGTACAGTTAAGTATCTTCTGTTTTCAGATTACTTCATTACACAGAGAAGTAGAGAAAGTGAAGCTTGATCAGAAAAGGTAAGAAACTATGAATACCTGAGATGTTTTTTGTTTATTTTCTGCATTTTCTTGTGCTGTGGCAGATCTAGAATGTATATAACCTCCAAGTTGAGTAGTTAACAATTTCTCTTTTCAGACTGGATCAGGAGCTAGACTTCATTCTGTCCCAGCAGAAAGAGCTTGAAGATTTGTTGACCCCACTGGAGGAGTCTGTAAAGGAACAGAGTGGTACTATCTACTTGCAGCATGCAGATGAGGAACGGGAGAAGACGTAAGACAAATCTGCTTGGAACGTGCTCAGCAGGCTAATGTGGTTGTGATTGGTCAGCAAAAGTAGAGCTGGGGATCATGAGAATATTGATCTATCAATGGCCTTTGTCAAATACATAATCCTATTTTATGCATGGCTCCTGGGATGTTGTGCATTAGAAATAGGAGAATTGTGACTGAAAGCCCTTGAATGAGCATGAAAGCTCTCCTAGATTTTGGTCTAATCAGTTGTCTGGGGAAAGGTTACTAATTTTGGCATAGTCTTTAAAAATGAGAAGTGATAGAAGTGATGAGAGCAAAGTATGCTACGTGTGGCTGAACCATCCTTGTAAGCCTTAGATGTTGAATAGTAGCAGGGTCATTAAAAGAAATGTTTTTTTGGCTCATGAGAGATGAGCAGTCTGGACTGTCTGTCTCCTTCAGTTCTGACAAAACCTTCTGGCCAGCACTCCATATTACTGCTTGTCTCTCTTGGTGGATCTGTCGCGCGAGAGAGAGGTCAGCAGTTACTTCATCTGTGTGATGAAGTTTGCCTGTCCTGGTGCTGTTCCCATGCATCTATGAGCCTTGGATGGGGAGAGATGTGAGCTAACTCTGATTGCCCAGAGTTAGTGTGACTAGGAACAGGTAGTCTTAAGCTCATGTTACATATTCTGGTCTTGGTTCCTCTGTGTTTTGCAGCTATAAACTGGCTGAAAACATAGATGCTCAGTTGAAGCGCATGGCGCAGGATCTGAAGGACATCACTGAGCACCTGAATACATCCAGAGGCCCAGCAGACACAAGTGACCCGGTAAATTCCAGCTTTCAGTTTCTAAAACCTGTATGTTGGTAAGAGACAGAGGCTATTCAAAGAGTCCAAACTCTTTGTCTGCTCACGGATACTCTGCTGCTTGTAGTTTCAGCCTTTGAAGGGTGTTCTGCTTCTGCAGAATCACAGAATGGTAGGGCTTGGAAGACACCTCCAGAGATAATCTACTCTAATCTGCCTATTAAAACTCTTTGGCTAGATCACATTGCACAGGAAGGTGTCCAGGCAGGTTCTGTAAGTCTCCAGAGAAGGAGATTCCCTTCTTCACAGAGAAAGTGATTTTTGGAATGGGCTGCCCAGGAAGGTGGAGTTGCTGTCCCTGGAGATGTTCAAGAAAAGACTGGTGAGGCACTCAGTGCCATGGACTAGTTGATTGAACAGGGCTGGGTGATAGGTTGGACTGGATGATCCTGGAGGTCTCTTCCAACATGGTTGACTCTGTGATTCTGTGATTCCCCATAGGGTCCTTGCATAGGTTCTATTCTGGTAGAACATTTGCCAGCACAGCGTAAGCCAACTTGACTCATGTTTATCCTGCTACCTGCCCCACTTCTTGCATCTTTCTTGTGGCACTTTGTCCAAACCTGCCACAGGTGCTGGCTCTTTTTTCTTAGACTACCTTTGTATCCTCATGAAAACAAGATCTGAGTTACCTCTTCTTTCTGGTATATATTAAATTGATCTCCCTGTGGCTTTATTTAGGAGGTTTTTTTTTCCCCATTACTTTTCACTTTTGGCATGTAAGGGTACAGTGATTAGTGCTGTGGTGCTTCCTAGGTCTGAACTGCAATAAATCTAAGTCAGACTCTGTTTCCTTCATGGTAAAGAGAACCAAAGCAACACAATTGCTGCACACACTTCCCTGAGAAAGTGGCTCCTAAATAGGTGGAGCTGTACAAATGAGAAATTTGGTTGCATTCTGTTGCAAAGGCAGGGACAGGCAGGCTGCCTTTTATTGCTCTTAGTTTTTGTGTAGGGTAACTGATGTCTTGCACCTTCTCTTTCTGCTCAGCTTCAGCAGATCTGTAAAATATTGAATGCCCACATGGATTCATTGCAGTGGATTGACCAGAACTCAGGTGAGTGTTGTCTTGCAAGCTTTGTGGGGGTGTAAATAGAAGGCATGTAACATGTATGTTTCATGAACATAAATTAATTTCTGATGAATCTTCTCCTAACATTAAGTGACATGGTCCTCTCTGCTTGAGTTTTCCTGACATGCATTAAAGGCCTTTGCTGAGAAGTAATTCCTGGCAGCTGCTAGGGTTTTACAAAACACTGCTTGGGATGCATCGATTTCAAAAGGGAGGACTTGAAAACCTTGTGCTTTGTTCTGTTAGACTAAGGTTAAACATTTCATCTTCTAAAATGTTGTGGGAGGTTCCTTCTGGAGTATGACAATCGGTGAGAGGTGTGCGTGTTTATCAGCCTTCCTTTTGTCTTGGATTCGACTTTAAATAGTGTACTTGCTGAAAAGAAGCAGGAAAGAGGAGGAAGTTTTCTGGTGGGGAGTGGTGTCTCCTTATGAGGGATTCGGGAGTTGTGCAGGAGTTTGATTTTTCACTTCTGCCAGCAGCCACACGGGGGCACGGCTGAATAAAGCCTGCACCACACTGCACTGTGACTGCAGTACTGTGAAGGTGCTTACACCTGCTGTGCAGAAGCAGTTCTGAGCAACTGCCTCCCTTCGTCTAGCTATTATCCTGGGCTGCCACCACTAAATGGACTTGCTGAAGATGGACACCGGGCGGTGCTGTTTGCACGAATGAAGGCAGTGTTTAAACGAAGTCTGGTTCTGGCTTTCTGCTTCTCTCTGAGAGAACCAACAATCTTCACATTTGTAGTTAGAACTGAATTTTGAGTTGAGCACAAGAGAGGTGTATGAGGCAGTGAAGCAGGCTTCTGGTTTATGCCATAATCGTTTTTGAGTGGTGAATTTTTGTCACTTGTCAAAGTGAAATATGTCGCTTAATATGTGATTGGCAGATTCTGGGTTGGGCATGCTGTGTGAGATAAAACTGAACCTGGAATATCTGTCTACAGCTGCCACAGTGCTGTAGCCATGTTGAATAGCTTCTGATAACCTTCCATGGAATGGAATTAAAAATTGCTTTAGCTTGCGCCGAGGCTTGTATATTTCAGAGTTTGCTTTGCTCTCTGATGCAACTGTTTAGACAGCTGACTTTGCCTTGGAGGGTTAGCAGTGCTTTCTGTTGGCTTCTCCTTAATGTGAAAAACATTTGTTTTTCTTTCTCCTTCTGTGGGTTAAACTCTGCAGGGTTGTGTTTCTGGGTGACTGTACAACTGATCTCTTGTTTCTCCCACAGCTGTGTTGCAGAGAAAGGTAGAGGAGGTGACAAAAGTTTGCGAGAGCCGTCGCAAGGAACAAGAGCGCAGTTTTCGCATCACATTTGATTGAGAGACTCCAAGATAAGATGAAAAGATTAATCTAAAATCTGCACAGGAAAGCTTTTGTTGGGGACCTGGAACTCAGAAATGAACTCAGTTTACACATTGTTTATGCAATAAAATTTGTCATTTGTTGGGTTTTGTGGTTTTTTTTTTTTTTTTTTTTTAACAAAGCCAGTCTTTGCAGTATCTCACTAGGCTTCCCTCTCTTCAGTGGGAGAAACTTCATGAAACTGTTGAAGAGAATTTGTGCTCCAATTTGTGTCTGTTCTTTAGAACTGCCTGCAGGTTGGTGAGGTGTACACATGCTGCCCTTGAAGCATATCAGTGGTATGTAGCTCTGCAGCTACCTCTCCAGGGATTCAGTGTAATTCGTTTAGTAGGGACTGTCAGCTTGGGTCTTTAAGGGGGTGGTTTGGTCTGGTGTTAGCTGGGAGATGCAGTCTGAGACTCAAATTCGACCTATTGCTGACAGGAAGTTTGAATTCTACTTTTGGAAGTGGGTGCTGTTTTCTGTGCTTTAGGCAATAATCTGCTTCTATCATGGTACTTGTAAGGAGAATTTCTACAGAATTAAAAATTGTTAGATGTTCCGGTTGGAAACTGAAGCTTGTGAGGTGATTTGGTGAGGTGACCGTTGTGGGGCACGCAAGAAAGCTCCACACCCCTCACTATGGGTTATTCACCGGGAGACGAGCCATGGCACTGTATCAGTTACTGAAGTAACTGAAGGTTCCTCCTTAGATTTGCAGCGCCCAGCTCGCTTTCCCCGGCCCAGCGCCGATAGCCGTCCTGGTCCGCTCGCCTTTGCGCCGTTCGCTTCCCAGCGGCCCCTGCGCCGCGCCGGCGCTGCTGGGGCCTGGAGTCGCGGCGGAGCTTGGGAGGGGAGGCCGTGCAGGCTGCAGCCATGCGGAGGTGAGCGGGCCCGGTATGGGCTCTGGGCCGAGGTTTCGTGCCGCTTTTTAAAGCGGTCGGCGAGGATCTGGTGTGGGCCGTTCCTTCGGGTGCCAGCGCGGCGCGTCCCCGGGCGCGGTGTTGCGGTGGAGAGCGCATGCCCGGAAAGCTGCTGCTGGCGGGTGCGCCAGGGGCCCCGAGCTCTCCTGAGCCCGACCGAAGCCCTAAAGCAGAAGTGAACATTTTCACTTAAAACTGTGCTCAGGGTGCCGAGTCGGTCAGAAGGGCTTCCGTGAGCTGGCGTGGGGTTCCTCTCCCAGCTCATGGAAAGGCTGATCTGAGCCGATGCGGGTGGCCTGGTTCTGCGGCACCCGACCCCTCGGCAGAAGCCCACGGCGTAGGAGCGCTGCCTCCAGGAGAGGCATCAGCAGGGTCTTTGCTGCCACGCACGAATCCGTGCGGTGACAATGGATGTGCTGTCCCTGTGTCTGTCAAAGTGGAAGCCGGTGACCCCAGTAAGGGGAAATGAACTTTCCAGTAAGTTCAAAGCACTTCAGTGTCTTCCTTTCTGTATTTGAGTGCTGCACATTTTGCTCCTTTTCTCCCTGTTTTCTTTATTCAATCATTTGAAACTACTGATGCCTGTTTAAATACTGGTAGAAAACAACACTCCACCAATAAATGTGGGTTTTTTTAATAGTTACTGTTTTTTAAAAATCCCAGGTATATTTGTAATATTCTCAAAACAGTCCCAAGTCTGTTGCTTTTCTAACTAGCCTTAGTGGGAGCTTTGGCCAAGTCAAGCAGGTTTTGTTGTGCTTTAAATCCTGTACAATAACAGGGAGGTAGAAAGGCTGTAGAGGTGGTGTTTTCCCTGCTGCCTTCTTGACCCACCTCCGTGTGGTTCTTGTGTGCCTCAGGGTCAACAGCAGTCTGTCCAGTGATGAACTCCTCCTCGAAGACTTGGAGACAGAAGGAGAGAGACAGCTGAAAAGCCTCCTTCACCATCAGCTTGATACCACTGTCTCCATCGAGCAGTAAGTCCTGATTTGGCCTGTGGGGTTGCTGCTGGAAGGGCTGGTGAGCAGAATCTGGTGATACTAGGGCAAGCAGCAGTATCACCTCACTGGGGCCTTGTCCCACAGGAGATGTTTGATGCAGGCTGCTGTCTACTAGAACAGCTGTACAAACCCTTTTATGTTTGCTGGGTCTCCTGCCCAGACACTGCAGCTTGACTCTTGGAGTCAGTGCTGTCAGTGACTTATTTTCACCATTGGATGAAAATAACCAATTTGCCTAGGCCAGATGTAAGAGTTCCCAGACTGGAAAGCCTGTCCTCAAGTGGCTGGCCTTTGTTTGCACCTGTCTAGTGTTTGGTGTTACAGTGTCACAAGGTGGCTGCTGCCAGTGTTGGGGCAGCTTCCTGCTCTGTGGGATCTTGTGGGCTTGGAAACAAGTTGAGAGAGCATGTCTCAGTTGTGTTTCGGAAACGTGGCATCTCTGCCTGGGTGCAGCAGGAGCAAGCGTGGTTGTGGGAAGAGGCCAGATGCTTACTGTTCCTGCAGTTTCTCAATCCTAAGTCACATCTGCTGTTGTGTTGCTTTGGTTTATAGGTGCAAGTCAAAGCGGAGATGCTTTGCTCCTGCAGCCTTTTACAAGCCTTTTGGGGAAGAGGCTGCAGGGGCTTTGACGCTGTCACAGTTCCAGGCCCTGCAGGAGAGCGACAAAGAAACTGCCTCTCTCCGGGAACTGGGGCTGTCCGACTCGGAGATCCTGCTCTGGAAGAACCAGGCTTCCACAGGGAAGGTAGGCACACTCTGCCCTGGCAGCTCACTGATCCTGTGGGCTGTGGCACTTGGGTAGGAAGTTCAAGTCCTTTGTAAATCCTCTGATAAAGAATGGCTGCTGCATGTATCTCTTGCCTTTAGGCCAGAACAATCCTGCGTTTCTTCTGGCCTGTTTTGTTTGGTGGAATAGTCTGTGCTCAAAGCTGTGGTGGAGAGAAGAGTTGGCCCTTTGGAATATAGCAGGACTTGATTATATTCCTCTCTCTGATGGCTTCAAGGAAATGGTTTTCCCTGTTTATACCTGTGTCAGAAGGATTTAAAGGCTGGAAGAGAAAAATGATGAAACACTTCAAAGCACCTCAAGCTCTTCTTTTCTGTATTCTGACACATTCCTGGGTCCCATGGCTGGCTTGGGATAACCTGTCTGTAGGAAGGGTATGTTCTCCTCAGGGGCTTGTAGATGCTTCAGGGGACTCAGAATTATACTTGAAACAGCCGTGTGAAAATAGCAGTACAGAGCTGCCACACCACGTGTGTGATTGTAGTGATGCACCCTCTTTGGGTGCAGTTTGCAGCAAAACACTGCCACAGTGCCTTCTCCCCTACCTTCACCTTTTCTTTCCTGTCCTTTCAGGTGTGTCCTGTGTCAGGTGCATTAGAATGTCCTATTGTTAAGTTGGGAAACCAGAAGGTGCAAAACAAGACTTGGGCTGACCCTTGGCTTCCCTCTGTCTCTTCTCTTCCTGAGAAATAGCTGTCTGTAGTAGTCATAATTTACCTTTCTCTAGCTGAAGTCATTATTTGTTTTAGTGTTTAAATGCAAACCTAGCTCATAGAATCATAGAATGGTAAGGTTGGAAGGGACCTCAAGGATCATCTAGTTCCAACCCCCTACCATAGGCAGGGACACCTCCCACTAGTACAGGTCACTCAAGGCCTCGTCCATCCTGGCCTTGAACACCTCCAGGGAGGGAGCAGCCACAACCTCCCTGGGCAACCTGTGCCAGTGTCTTACCACCCTCACTGTAAAGAGCTTCCTCCTAACATCCAGTCTAAATCTCCCCTCTGCCAGTTTAAACCCATTGCCCCTCATCCTGTCATTACAAGAGGTCCCTCCTCAGCCTTCCTGTAAGCCCCCTTCAGATACTGGAAGACTACTCTAAGGTCTCCTGGAAGCCTTCTCTTCTCCAGGCTGAAGAGCCCCAATTCTTGTAGTCTGTCCTCACAGGAGAGCTGCTGCAGCCCTCTGAGCATCTTCGTGGCCTCCTCTGGACCCGCTCCAACAGTTCCATGTCCTTCCTTGCTGTGGGCTCCAGAACTGCACACAGCTCTGCTGTGGCCTTCTTTAAAACTTGCTTTAGGGAGGAGTGATGTTAATTTAAGAATAAAAATAAATAATCAGCAGTGCCAGCTGGTTTGTTTGGTATTAAATTGGCTCTGGAATGTCTAGGACAAGAAATTAGCAAGGAGAACGTTACTCTGACAGAAAGAACCAGTGACATTAGAGTACATCTTCTACAGTTTGTGAGAGAAGAGGAATATTTTAGAGAGAAAGGCCAAGTCAGGTAGCAGTGTGCCGCTTTGTATGTGGAGGCCCATAGTTAGATATTCCAGCAAAGAGAAGTCAGCTGAGACAGAGAGGACTTCATTTTGCCCCTGGAGCTCTCAGCAAAGTACTGAGTGCAGGCTTCTGTTATTTTCAACTGCTAAGTGGCAGCTTTTTTGAAAACAAAGTACTACAAATGATTTCCCGGAGTTGCTTTGCTGTATAAACAGCCTTTTGTGCCCCAGGGAAGCTGTGAAATGGTGAATGGAAGCTGTACAGATGTGGGGCCATGCAGTCAGGCGAGAAGGGAGAGCTACCCATGGGAAAGTCTTTGTTAGGTTGTGTTCAGTGCAGGGAGAAAGCCTGGATTCTTGCCTGAGGCAGAAGGATCTGCCACAATAATCACTAAACTGAATTTGAGAAAAGTAAATGCATCTACGCCTCCATAAGAGAGTGCTCTCTGGATTCACCTGATAGGCGTGGATGCGGGAGCCAAAATGCCCTTCCAGAACTTGGGGCATGTCTGGTGAATTTTAGTAGTGCCCAGGCCCCATGCAGTGAAGATTTAACTATACAGGAGTGCCCACTTGTAGCCAGATTAGCAAAGGCTTGTGCTGCAGTGGCTGGGTGTTTTTTGAGAGCTGACTTTCATGAAGCTGGTCAGGGGTTTAGTCCTCATCACCCTTTGGTGCCAATGGCAGGTTGGGATCTATTTTTAATCCAGTAAGGTTCTTTCAGTGACTCCAAGGTTGTAGACCAAAAGCTTGATGGAAACTTGAGCTCAAGGGTGCTGTAAGCATGGCAAAAGAAATGCCAAAGGGGTGTTGCGCTGTTATTGTAGGTAGCCTTAGAAAATGCCTGGAGCTAGCAGAGACAGGAACTGCTGGGACAGAGGAATGAAAGCACCATCAGACAACTATGCCAGGGAAGGGAGGGCAGCACAGAAAGGTCAGGAGAAAGGGACTGTTTCTCCACTTCTCTCAAGAACTGAGGTTTTCTGAGTGATTGTATTTCTGTTGAACCCTAAGAGGACCTCTTGGTTATTTGCTCTATGAGGCATGGTTCCTAGCTGAAGCGCCTCCAGGGCTGGAGCACATGAAGTTTGACTGCTGGCTGAGTCTGTGAAAAGGCATTTGCTGTATCTGAGCAAAGTCGTGCCTATCTTCTAGGGCTCTGGGCTGGGAGCAGCCCCAGAGGCAACGCAGGAGCGACTCCATGCCATCCAGGAGAAGATGGAAGAGCGTCAGCGCATCCTGGCTCTACCCCAGAGGTTTGCTGGCAGCAAGCAGCTGAGCCGACGGGAGATGGAGATCGAGAAGGCACTCTTCCAGGGCACTGACCGCCACTCCTTCCTCCGGGCACTCTACCACCAAGGTTTGTGGGCTCAAGGCTGCTTCTGCCTTTGCTCCAGCATGGAGATCTAGGGTGTGTGGGAGTCCAACACATTTCTGTCTGGCCTTCTGTCCCTGAAGATGTGCTGCTTTTTTGACACCGTGTGGGAGGAGATATTTTCTTCTCTTACGTGAGCAGGCAGAGTGGGTTCTCTGAAGGGTTCAATACAGACGCTTATAAAGTCTGTCTCTGCTTGGAGAGCATAGGTCTCATTGATGTGCCACATGCTTTGGTAGTGCCCAGAGGTCCCCAATGAACTGTGCCAAGTGACAGAAGGTGCCTCTGGGGGACTAGAGATTGCCCCTTCTCTGACTTACGTGCAGCCTAACAAGGGCGAGAGGGGAGTCAGAGAACACAAAAGAATGACTTTTTAAAGGCTCTTCTCAGCGGGTGAGGTGGAACTACAGCCCAACTGCCTTGTCCATGGGATGAGAGCACTTCTTGCCCCAGCAGTGTTGTCCCCAAGCCTGTTACTTAATGTGACTTTTCGGATGGAGTGTCAGGTATTTTCCAGAGATGGCCAAAAACTCCTCCACTCTGCTTTAGCTGGAAAATGTAGTTGTGAAGCTCCAGGCCAGACTTAATTTTTTTGAATGTAAGACAGTATTAAATGGAAGATGAGGAGGAACTTCTAAACTCCAGCTTCTAAGTTTTAAAACACTACTTGGATCACTAAAATAGAGGAGATCGCTAAATAGAGTAGATATAATTTGTCAGTTCTGCTATGGACCTTTAAACCCAGGAGTTTGTCCCTTGCAGCAAGAAGTTTGTTTCATCTAGCAGTGTAGAAAGGCAGCATGGCACAACCCGTCCATGCATGCAGGAGGAGGAAGATGTGTTCAAGGAGCCACTGGAATGTGCTGAAATGTGACTGCAGATGAGCTGATGAGAGATGTCTGGAAGAAATGAGCTGTCTACAAAGGGCTGGTGGTTTTGTGGTTTTTTTCAGGTTCATCCAGAGCTAGGACACCAGCACTTGCTGGCTGCTGGGGCTGTTCTTGTTCTAATTAACCTTCAGGACCTGCCTGGCAGATGCATGCATGGAGGCTGGGTCAGAACAGGATTTCTCTTCTCTGTCTCTTCCTGCAGCCTGTGCATTTTCCAGGTTCTTGGTAATCACATTGGCATGTTTCTGTGTTATGAATTAGATGACACTCAGAAGAGGGTAACAGATGAGAAGGATCCCATGGTTCATCTAGAGAGTGTTTACCAGGAGCTGCTGAGCAAGAAGTGTCCCGAAGAAGTCCAGCCTACTAAAAGTGACTCATGCTTGTGCTCTTCCCCGGTCCCACAGGGGCCTGTGACTGAGGGCTCATCACTTCCAGACCACGAAGAGCAGGCAGAACAGGTGAAAAGTCCCACCCTTTCTGCAGAAAATTCCCACCAGTCCCCTTCAAAGGTGTTGATCATCAAAAACCCTGTAGAGTTTATCCCAGAAGAGGAGATCTGCAAGAATCGCCTCTCAGAGGAAGAACTACGGAACATACCCAGGTTCTCTTCCTACCATCCTGGGGAACCCAGTAAGGTATGTTGAGATGAACCAGGAGTTTTTTCTTCTTCCTCACTAGCATGCCCTGATGCTGCTTCAGCAGGCAGAGGTTTCTCTTTGTTATTGCCTGGAAGGTGCTTTGTTGATCCTTCCAGCCAAGGGAGAGCAGCTTTCCTCTAGGAGCTTAATGTCCCTTTCCAGAGTGGAAGTTGCCTGTCCTGGCAAGGAGCTGTGCTCAGACCCCAACCCTTCCTGGCTCTGGCAGATCACTAGTCAGGATGTGCTCCATGTGCTTGGGCATGGCTGAGATCAGCTGTGACTTTACTCAAATTGTGCTGAAGCTTGTTGTCTTTTATGAATAACTGGAGCTGTCAGCACTTGGTGCAGGCAAGTATGATGATTCCCTGAGTCCAGAGCTGCCATTCTCTGTATGCCTGCCTGTCTTCCAAACTCTGTTTGTGGGTTGAAGGAAGGACTCTGGAATGGCAGAGGGGCTGAACTAATCCATACCTTTGAAGTGTACAGACTTGGCAATGGGTGGCTGTTTGCATGGCACAGGCTGGCTGACCCACTGTGTCTCTGGAACAGGTGCTGTATTTGAAGAACCTGGGCCCTCGAGTGACAGTGAAGGACCTCGTGTCCTTGTTTGCACGATTCCAGAAGGAGGACAGCCCACCCATCCAGTTCCGCCTGCTGAGTGGCCGGATGAGGGGTCAGGCTTTCATCACCTTCCCTGGTAAGTCACTGCCTTGTGCCTTTCACGTCTTCCCTGACCTATGAAGGGGCCATATCTTCCTGCAGAGCTCTGGGCTGGCACAAAGCCTGCTCTCCAGAGCGGGATGGTTTGGGAGTTCCCTGCCTCCACACACTTTGTAAAATCCCCCAGACTAGACTCAGCCAGCTGGAAGTTAAGGACTGAAGCTCTATTTACAGCTCAGCACAATGTACAAGCAGAGATATACACAATGGACAGGAATAGTTACAGAAATATACGAGTTAAAGGTAATACAGAAACACAACCCCCCTCCCAGAAATCAGAGAGCCCAGGAGAGGCTCCCAGCCACACTTCCACCTTCTCCCCACCCCTATACCTTACCCCAAGGTTTGCCTTACATGCAAGGTGAATTTGGAGGATCAGCCGGAGGGTTAGAAGTGGTTAGTAGGTTACTCAGCAGAGAGGAGAAGGCAAGAAGCTAGAAGCTAGACAGCCCAAGAGTGTCTGCCAGCCCGAGTGTCTTATCTTTGTTTTTGTATTCTTTTCTTATCCATCTCAGCAAGCCTGAGTGTAGACATCACCATTGTTTCCTTTTCACAGCCTATAATATAATTTTCTCCATTAAAATATTCCAATTAGCCTCAAACCAGCACACAGAGGGAAAGAGGGGAGTTCACTCCATCTTCTTCCCATCATATTACAGTCTTTTCCGTGGATTAGAAAAGAACTCATCACCGGGAATGGATGTGGCCTAGTACAGATCAGGTTTATGCTCAACATTCAGCATGGGGGATCCCAGCACTGCACTGTGTCGTGGCGCAGACTGAGTGCCTGTGAGCCAGGACTGTCTGTGTGAGCACCACGTGTGCCTGTGTCAGAACTTGCTGTGTAAGCTGTGCCCGCTTTGCTCTCTTCTTGCAGATATTCAGTCAGCCCAGGATGCCATGCTCTTGGTGAACAGGTACAATCTCCAAGGGAAGCCACTGGTGATTGAATTTGGGAAAAGCAAGGGACGTTCATTAGAGGCTGACTCTGCCAGCCCTGCTTCCTCGACTGTAGAGAACTCCACTGCCAAGTAAGGGATGGATAACCATGAACCTTGTGGATTTGCATGGGGCATGGGAGCTCCTTGGCTGTAACTGGGACAGCGATGGACTACTGGGAGTTAGCATGCAGGTCCATAGATTGTGAAGTGGAGAAGGGAGAGAGCTGAGGACTAGGCTTTTCTTGAGAGAAATGGGCACTGTCTTTATACTTTTGGGGGTGTCCTGGCGTTTTCTTCCTGCTCTGCATGTGTGTCTCTCTGCTCAGCCCTCTGTGGTGAGGAGGGAGGAAGCTGTGTAAATAAATCTATTTATTATGATGTTTCCTTAGTGTGTGTTTATTGACTTTTGTCTTGTCTTCTGGAGCCAAGAGTGATAGAGTCCAGTCCTGGCCTTTCTGCTGTGAGCTCCAGTACCTGACTGGTGCAGGGACTGATGGGGATGCTGCTTTGTGTCTGGTGGCAGCAGGTATGTTGCTTTAGGACAAGAAAGAAGGCTGCCTCTTTCCCTCTAGACACTGTCTGCATAGATGCAGACAGGTGCTTTATGATGACAGTTGTTTTGGCTCTTCAGTATTGATCCCCATAAAGCCCTGTGGCATGGAGGATGGTTGCTCTGGTGGGGTACCATTGTGGCAAATGCCATGGTTTATCTGTTGACCTGTTTATTTTTTGTGGACAAGCCAAGTTAGCATCATACATTTCCCACACTATCCCAGAGCTTTGGGAAAGCAGCATCTGAGCTTTTGATGATGGTGGCTGAGGAAAAAGAAACCCAGTCTCTTCCAGAAGAGACAGGTTTCAAGTCTTCTGTGTACCTAAATACAGCCTTGCAGCAAAGGGGAAGGTTCTCGAGAGCTATCATTGTTCTCGGTGCTGCCATTTCCTCCAGTAGGCTATGGAACTTCCCTCACAGCTGACCTGGTAGATATGCTTGCAACAAGCACACAGACTGATCTGGCCAGGGCTGCAGTGGATCTGCAAGGGTGGTGAGTTCGGTTCAGAGCAAACAGTGGGAGCTGTGGTGTTGCTGAGCACCAGCTTTGCATGTCCAAGCTCCAGAGGAGCCAGGGGGTTGCAGGTTGGTCCTGCTGGGCCCCAGCACCCCATAGCTGTGAGAAAGCCACACTCCGCCTTGTCCCAGAGGTAGGCCCTTGGGGCTATTTTCACCCCTATCCTTGGGAGAGTCGCTCAGGCCAGTCAGGACCCAGGGCCTCCGGAAGGTCGTGGCGGGGCTGAGGCTGCTGCTGGCTGCCTCCCGGTGAGGTTTGCTGGCAGAACCTCAGCCAACCCGGCCTAAGCGCTGTCACCGCCGCTGGCCTCTGGCTTCGGGCACTGCCCTGAGGGGAGAGGCCTCCCCACGCCGTTCTCTGGATGCGGTCGGCTCGCTGCTGCCGCCGCCGTGCACCGGACGCCGCCATTTTCTTGTACGGTACCGGCGGCCGCCATGTCGCTGGTGGGAGGGGGAGGGGCCCGCAGGGCCGCGGCCAGCCGGGCGCGCACTGGAAGCTGCGGCTGAAGCTGCTCCCAGAGGGTGACGCTTCAGAAGGGGAACTGCTGTGGCAGGGTTAGGAAGCGGCTGCTGAAGCGGCTGCTGCTCGCGGTCAGCCCGCAGCAGTATCTCGGAGCTGTGGCTTGCCTTGGAGGCGACATTCTCTGCCACAGGTAATTCCCGCAGTGATCTGGCTTGGAAGTGACCTCCAAAGGTCAGCTACGCCAACCCCTCTGCAGTCAACAGGGACTGGAGCAGGTTGTCCAGAGCCCTGTAGAGCCTCACCTTGAATGTCTGCCATGGCAGGGGGGTTGGAGTTGATCTCTTCGGGTTCCTTCCAACCCCTAACATCCTGTGATCTCCAGGGATGGGGACTCAACTACCTCCCTGGGCAACCTCTTCCAGCGTTCCAATACCCTCATGGTAAAGAACTTGTTCCTAACATCCAGTCTAAATCTGCTCTTTTCTAGTTGGAAACCATTGCCCCTTGTCGCATCACTGCAGGCCTTTGTAAACAGTCTCTCTCTCTGTCTGTCTCTCTCCATCCATCCTTGTAAGCTCCTTCAAGTACTGGAAGGTTGCTGTCTCCCAAATTCTAGTCAGTTAAAGCTGCCTGTGCTCTGATTCCTGTAGGCAAAAGCTGCAGTATTGTATGTCCGAAACACCTTTGCAGGGAGGTTTGACGAGTGGCTGTACCTCACCTTTGCTGTTGATATGCCCTGCACAGGCCATGGTTCTGCTGCCAACCTTTGTGTCTGGCATTTAGGCTGTCCACAATCCATCAGGGACTACTCTTTAGTGGTGGTGGTTGTTGCTCTGAGCAGAAGTGGTTAAAGCAGCTCCTTCCCTTCTGGCCTCTGGTGGCATTTAATGCAAGGTTCTCGATCAAGCACACAACAAAGAGAGGTTTGGAGAAGGCAAAGAGTACCAACCAGTAGAAGAGATCTGTTCTCAAGGCTGCTGCTTGGAGAGGGTTTTGCTGTGATACAGCCTTCATTCTGAGCACTGCACATGTTGTTTGTTGTGAAGTAACCCCGGATTGGCTCATTTTGTTCTTTCTCTAGTGGCCCTAGAGAACATGGATAATTATATCATGAAAGTCTGGTGCAAACATACAGCCCTGGGCTGAGGAAAGGACACAGTCTCTGTGTTCCTCCAGCTCATTCCCTCACAAGATTCCAGCCCTGAGGAGACTCCTCCAAGATGAAATGGAGTCTGCGTTCATGTACACTTTAGCAGAGCTGACCAACCTGAGAACACATCTACAAGACTACAAGAAAAGTTAGATGCTCATGTGGAGCCTTGAGCAGTGAAGCAGAAGCAGGCAATGTTCTCCCTCCAGGCACTAGCTCCTAATCTCTATGGAGTACACTAAGGCTACACTTGGGGAAAGGGACCTGTAGGCTGATTATTTTTTGTTATTAGCTATCTGTATTAGTATATTTTTTTTTTCCAAACTGTGGAGGGAATGATAGAGGAGGGCTGCTGAAGTGCCAACCTAAAACCTGCACTCGCAAGCCTAAGTTAAGTTCTTGGGGAAGGTGTTTGTATTTGCCTTGGATGCTGTTGGCTTTCTTGGCCACCTAGGCTTTGTGGAACTGCATACTGTTTCATCAGAGCAGGATGTGCTCTGGTGAGAGATAATGAATTTGTGGGCTGGTTTGGAGGGTTCTAGAGGGAACAGGTCAAGGTGTGTTGAGGGGTGACTTCATAAAGAACATAATGGGTTCTTCCTTGATTTGCTGACTCTTTAACTTCTTCAGGCCTGGCAAACCTCTTTTTATCTTGATGATTGGTATAATTCATGTGCACACAACCTCCTCCCATTTCAGTTGTAGAAAACGGAGTTTCTGAAATGCCAACAGGAGCCAGTGGAGCTTGGAACTCAGGAGGCTTGCCCTGCAGCAAGAAATACTGCTAGACTGTGCAGCAGAAGCTGAAAGCAAAGCTGGTGAGGTCTGCAGAGAAGGCTGAACTGACAGAGGGCCTTCATGGCCTGGTTTGAGTTAAAACAGGATTAATTCTGTTCAGTGCTTTTACTTTTCAGTTAAGTCTCTTCTAAGCAACAGCTATTTTTTTCAGACAGTGTCTCCTAGGAGTGATAATGTTCCATGTTTATGGTTACTGCTAGGGATTGGAATGCAGAAAGGCTTTTGCTTATAGTTGCTCCTATGGAGACCAAGGTCACTACTAAGTCTTGTGTACCATGTTAGGCATGCAGAAAGTAAAAGGCTGTAGCTGTTGGGAGGAGCAGACAATTCAGGTGACCTTAAACTAAGCAACAAGAGATTCTGTTCCCAGGGTACCATGTTCAATAGAATCATCAGATGAATCCAAATAATTGATTTGGCTCCAAAGATGCTTTGTGCATGTTCTGCCTGTCCTATACTGTGGAACCTTGTGCAAGGGATCCAGCAACAATGTAATGGACATAATATCCCTGGTAGTCAGATGGGTGTTAGAGGGACTGGGAGCTGATGCCTGCTGGTTGAGTCCCAAGGATGGTTATTGCTGGAGAGCTTGATTTAATGTTTGGCTGGTGGGACCTACACAGGAAAAAAAGCTTAGTTGCTTTTCTGCACCTCTTTCCTGTGATGCAGATGAGACATGGAGGGCTGCTGTTCACACTTTTAAAAGCTCACTTCTTCCCCAGGTGTCGCCCTCTGCAGCAATGCCCTGGCTGGCATGGACCAGCAGTTTCAGCTGTACTGTGACACTGGGGACTGAATTAAAAGGTGCTTATGGGTCTGCTGCCTTTCACCCTTCTCTCAGATGACTGCAGTACAAAGAGGAGAGAAAACCTCAGGAGAAAACAAGACACTTAACAGCAAGGTGAGTGGTAGGTTGTAGGATACTGCCATACACAATGCTCTGTCTTCTGTCCCTTGTTTGGTGTTTGTACTGAGGCTGTGTGGAGGGTCTTGAGGAGATGCAGTTTGCTGGAAGGAGCCCTGACCAGAGCTTGTGGATCTGTCCTGGGTGGTCTTCCCTTCCTTTTTGGGAGAGGGGTCTGCAGGACTCAAACTCCTTTGTCTTCCTGTGTTCAGACAGAGAAGGGGAGCAGGGCAGAACAGAAGGAATACAAATTGTTACCAAGTTGGTGTTTTAAAACCCTTCTGGTTTCCCTGTATCCGTGTTAACACCTTCACACCTAAATTAATCTCCATCCATGCAGTTCTCCATTCCTCCATGATGCCTCTCCACTGCTGGAGCGTTCAGCTCTATGAATTGCTCTGTACAGGGCACATCTTTAGCCATAAGAAGCCAGATACCTCTAGGCTTCCAGCAAGGAAGCATGTTTCTGGCCGAGGTAGTTTCTCTCTAACTTTGTGGAGGAGGTGAGATATGGTTTATTGCTTTATTTTCGCCGTCTCTCTTTCACCCTGTCCTGAAGCCCTCCCTGCTCGTGTCTTGAGCGAGCAGTGTGGGCTGCTCCCACACGGTGGCACTCCTTGCCTGGCTGCGAGGTTGCAAGGCTGTGTCCCGCACTTGTCCCTTCTGCCTGACCACTGGGCTCGCCCACCAGTTGCGCAGGGAAATACCTGGGTTGTCAGGAGAGCAGTCGAGTGGACCTTGGCACCTCTCTGTGCCCCTCTGCACGTGGTGCAGCTGGTAGGTGGATCACAGATCTATCTAGCTTACCTGTTCTACCTTGCATGAGCCTGAGGAGAGAAAAGGCCACTGGATTACACCAACTTTGAGAATGTGATGTGATAAGAACAGTTCTCAATCCTAGGTGGCTCAAAGCAGTAATTCTCAGCTGTTTCTCTCTTTGTGATAGTGGGGCCAAAGATTCCTGTTACTCCTGGTATTTCCTGCTTCAGTTCTTCCCCAGGACCCTCTTGTTTCTCTTCACTGCTGCCAGACAACTATTTTTTCCAAACATGAGCTCTCTGCACCACCTCCAACAAACTCTGTCAACATCCTTGCCTTTCAACCCTGTTCATCTCTTCCAACGTCCCTATAACTCCCCCACGCTCTGCTTCTTCCTCTGCTCCTCCTTGTGCCTACATTCCTTGTCCTGTTTGCCTGGTGTTGGGAAATTATACAAGGGCCTGGACCATAAGGTAGGCTTTCAGATGGCCTGGCCTTTCCCTTCCTACATCAGGCTTTTGATTGCCTCACAAATGGGTCAGATATCTAGGGCCCTAACAGGCACAAGACCTGGCTGGGATTGTGGGAAAACACAGTCCAAATGATTTTATGACTGAAGAAGCCTGGAACAGCAGCCTATCAGAAGGCTGCTGGGAGATCCTGGTGGTGGCTGCCGAGCTCCTGGGACAAGAGGCTGCAGCCCAGGCACTCCTCTGTGGCAGTGCTGGAGTACTTTTGTACAACTGACTGGCTCAGGCTAGAGCAGAGTAGTGCTGAGGTCCAGGATTTCAGCCTTTTCACTCTGGGAAGCAGTCTCAAATCCATAGGTCTGATCAGCCCACATAGCAGCTAAACTGGGCCCTCGCCTGTGTTTTCCTCTTGAGTGTGTCTGTTTGTTTGTTAAATAATGTAGCAACACAAGGTTCCTTGAACTAAATTTATCTTTCTGTGTAACTATGGGAACAGTCAGTGGTATGATGATGCTGGGGCTCACAGACTCATCTACTGCAAGGTTCTGGTCTGGCATGGCTAAGCCCAGCTTCTTTCAGCAGATGCTGTCCTGAGTGGGAGCCTGGAGACGAGAAGGCTTCCAGGGGACCTTAGAGTAGCCTTCCAGTATCTGAAGGGGGCCTACAGGAAATCTGGGGAGGGATTATTTACAAGGTCTTGTAATGACAGGATGAGGGGCAATGGGGTTAAACTGGCAGAGAGGAGATTTAAAGTGGATGTTAGGAAGAAATTCTTTACAATGAGGGTGGTGAGACACTGGCACAGGTTGCCCAGGGAGGTTGTGGCTGCTCCCTCCTTGGAGGTGTAAGGCCAGGTTGGATGAGGCCTTGAGTGACCTGTACTAGTGGGAGGTGTCCCTGCCTATGGCAGGGGGTTGGAACTAGATGATCCTTGAGGTCCTTTCCAACCTTACCATTCTATGATTCTGTGACTTGCAGCTTTCTTTTTTAGGATTATTTTCTTCAGGAAGCATGATGATCTTCCCTCTAACCTAAGAAATGGCAAGGGTGATGAGGTGTTTGGAGGAAGACATGGGCTTCAAGAGCAGCCAGGCATGACACAGAGCCAAGTATGCTGCAGCTAATTCCCTGTCCTGCCTCCAGCATGGTACATGGAAAGAAACTAAGGACAAGTGCATGCAGTTTAATATTATTTGAGCCTGTGCTTGCTTACAGCTCAGAAGCTTCCTGAATTGAACATGGTTTCCCACAGGGATAAAATAACTGCCTTGAAGGAACTGGGGAGGAAAAAACCTTTAGTCATGCATTCACTGCATATTCTCTTGCCCACATGGTGGGTATGGGGAAGAGGGTGCATGGGTGGCCAGCACAGCATTGCTGCTTTGATTAATTTCTCCTGGAAAGGCACAAACCCAGCAGCTTAGGTGGTATCACCAAATGTGTAGTGTGTGTTGCCTATAAGTCAGAGCTGAGCAACACAGCTATGTGGACAGAGTGCCCCATCCTGTGTGGTAAGGGCTGTGCCAGGTCCTTTTCCTGGCTGCACTGACACATGACCCCAGGAGTTACTTTCACTGTTGCTGGTGGAGATGAAAAGGATGTGTCTCTACAACTGTTTTGCTTTTTCCTGAAGTCTGTAGGTGCTACGTCTACCATTCCTGATCTCCTGTCTAGTTGAATCCTGTTATATTTTCAGCTTGTGTTTATAGATCTCAGAGCTGTTTCTGTGCCTTCTCTTGACAGTTTCAGATTGTGCTATTCACTGTGTTTTCAGGTCAGTTCTGCAGGTGGTAACCCTTGAGCTTGAAGGTAGATCCTTTATCTCCCTTCATTCACCATTTCTTCTCTCCCTTCATGTTTGGTTTTTTTTTGCTTGTGACATCTCACTAGCTGGTCCCCAAAGCACAGCACTCTTCTCCCCTCACATTTCATTTTCAATAAAGCTGTTGAGGAGATTGAGTCTGTACTAGGCTATCCCAATGAGTTAGTTTTGCTTTCACAATGTTTGGGACACTTGCCTTAATTTGTATAGCTGCATGAAATAGGGGTTCTAAGATGCAGAATACCCAGTGGGCTTAGGGAGCTAGCTCTGATCATGCTAGCAAGTTTGATCCCAAAAGCCAGGCATCCTTTGAAGCATCTACCCTGAGCAAGGTAAGAGACAGACCTTTATTTTCCTCATCAATGCTGCTTCTAAAGCAGGAAATGCCCACACATCCTTCAGGCTTCATCTGCAATGCTCTTCACACCACATATGTGTTGAGCTAGTAATCTTAGCTGCTGCTGCTGCTCCTCTTTGCATCTTGTTTATTCCATCCCATTATAGCTACCTGTGGGCTTTGTGCCTAATGCTGTGTGACTCTGTTATTTAGAAGATTGCTCACAGATATCTCCAGTGTTTGGCAGGTTGTGTGCAGAGCCCTTGAGTTTGACCCTATCTCTGGGAGAGAGCCATGGTACAGCCTGTACAACTCAGAGATTCTCCTGATTAATTCCTACCACCCAGGAAAAGGAGAAGATGCTTGCATCGTGTACAGAAAACAGATACCCAGGCCTTAGTGATAGGAACAGGCTTTGAGTGAGGAGGTGGCGAGTGAAGGGCACACACAGCTTGTGAACAGTTAGCAGGCTTCATACTCTCATCTCTTTGTGTCATGTTACCAGCCAGGCAAAATATATGCCCCTTCCAGCAGTATGGGAGTCTTTAAAGGAATAACACAGAAGCAGTTTCATGATGGAGTGCTCCCTAAATCACAGAATCACAGAATTAATCAGGTTGGAAAAGACCTTCAAGATCATTGAGTCCAACCTATCACTTAACCCTTCTAATTAACTAACCCATGGCACTAAGTGCCTCATGCAGTCTCAAACACCTCCAGGAATGGTGACTCCACCACCTCCCTGAGCAGCCCATTCCAGTGCAAATCACTCTCTCTGTGAAGAACTTCTTCCTAACACCCATCCTGAACCTGCCCTGGCACAGCTTGAGGCTGCATTCTCGTGTTCTGTCACTGGTGCTTGGGAGAAGAGACCAACTCCATCTGGCTACAACCTCCTTTCAGGTAGTTGTAGAGAGCAATGAGATCTCCCCTGGACCTCGTCTTCTGCAGGCTGAACAACCCCAGCTCCCTCAGCCGCTCCTTGTAGGGCTTGCACAGTGATTCCTTTTCCTTAGATAAGCTGCTATCAGAGTGCCTTGTTTTGAAATTTGGCATTCTGCATCTTTCAAATCTCACTCGGTGATGCCTGTGCCAGAGTGTTGATGCTGTAGTAGCTTGGAGGGGATTAAGTTGTGTACTGAAGATAAACACTTATTGCAGGTGAGGAGGTCAGAAAAGCATCTCAAAGATACTTTGGCAAAGCTTTATCCTCCCAGAGCTCTCTGCGTTCTTCTTGTCAGTACCATGGCAAATCTCTCTCCTCCCAGAGCTTTCTGAGTCCTCCGTGTCAGTACCATGCTGTGTCCTATGAAGTCCTGAGGCCATAGCTGGGAGCCCTGGCAAGACTCAGGGGGAAAAACCCAGCCTGTACTGCCCTTGCTTCCCAGTGTTGTGTCAAAGGAGTGCAGGAGCATGCAGGTGGTGTGGGGTGGCAGGGAAGACAGTGCTGCGTTTCCCCTTGGCTCATGCTGCTGTGGGCAGTACAGCTCTCTTCATCCTACCTGCGAGCTAGGAGCTTTAATGTTGTGGTTTGTGGGTAGCCCTCTTCTGCTTTGCAAAGCTCTCCCATGGGAAGGAGTAGCTGCAGTCAGGGACAGCCGAGGATAAGACTTAGCTGCCTTTACAATGTATTTTGCCCTGGTTAATCTTTCTTTTTCTCTTGCCCTGAGGCATTTAGTCAGCCAGAAGTACTGGAGTTGGATGGATTAGCTGCTTCTACCTCTGCCTGTGTGGCAAAACTTTGCTATTTTCAACTGCAAACTTAAAGGCAGAAATAAGCCCATGGGGCTTGCACAGAATGCTAGTCACTCTGGCACACCAGAGGGAGAGGATGGTTCAGTTCTGTGAAGGAACCATAGCTCATGGCAAGACCCTCGTTTGTGAGCAGGCCCTGGCATGTCAGCTACAGGGACAGGTCTCCTGTAGCCAGCTCTGCCTGAGGAGATAGAAATGCTATGAGTGTTAGCAGGCTCCTGGCAGCAGCACTTCTCACATCTCTCTCCCTAGGGCTGACTGACCTATGGAGGCTTTGTGCTGGGAGCTGCTTTCATTTTCCAGGGGCTTTAGTTTGCAGCAGAGAGGTCCATCTCCTTGCTGAGGAAGGTCCTTGGGCCCCAAAAGCCTGCTCTTCTTGCCTTAAAAACAAAGAGCTAATAATTTTTTCTGTCTATCAGCCTGCCCCAGATGCAGGCAGCCTGTGCTGCCTCTGCCAGCACAGAGATGGTGAGAGCAGCCCTGCACAGGCCAGTGGCTGGGCCTGGGGAGAAGTGACCAGGCTAGTCTGCAATCTGGAAACACCATTAAAATAAGGGTGGGTTGGGAAGAGGAGAAGACCAATGAAGGAGCATTTTGTTGTGGGGGAGATTAGGGGTTAATTTGCCCCCTTGCCTGCCCATGCTCTGCAAAATGTGGTGCCTGGCCTTTGCTGCAACCAGGGGAAAATTCAAAGAAAAAGGACAGTGCCTTTTTTCCTGTGAAAGCATACTGGAATAGCTCAAAGGGCACGGGGGCATCGTGGGCATGGAGCCAGCAATGATTGCAGTCTGCCCTTGGCTCTATAATGCCTGCACATTTCCTGGGCTTCTCTAAGCCTTGGAAAATACTGAAGGTTGGAATTGCTCTCTTTCCCCTTGAAGAGTAATGTAATGAAAATGCATCTGTCAGGGCAATCTTGGGAGCACCTTCCAGGTAGAGCTGGTGGTATGGGACTTTGCTCCAGTGACCTGAGAAACCTAGAGAGACAGCTTTTCTAGGAAAGCAAGTTCAAGGCGACGACAATTGTTTGTGACGTGGGTCTTGTCCTGCTTTTAGCCTTTTTTAGCAGGCTGGACATCCCAGAAAGAGAGGGTGTGGTAAGTTCTGTGGAAAAAGGCACCTGCCTTGAGGAAAGATTGATTCTCTGTTGAAGAAAAAGCTTCCCCAAAACACATTCTTCCTCTGCAATCCTGAGTGGAGATAAGAGGCAAAACCTCGGTGATGGGGAAAGCTCCTGATTTTTCCACTTATGGAGTGACTTGTTTTTTCCAGGCTCCTGACGCACAGCAAAGAGCTTGGGGCTTGGCTGTGTCTGGAAGCTGAGTGTGTTTGAGGGAGGGACCTAGGTTAGCAGGCACTGAAATGTTCATGCCCTCCAGTGTCCCTTCAGCATGGATGCAACTGGATTGCCTGGGATGGCTCTGCAGATTGGCTGATGTGGTTGCAGCTCAGTTTGTCCATGTGAAGGTGTTTGGGACTCCCTGGTATTCATCTTTTTGTGTAGTACAGTTTAACCATCAATTGGCAGCAGAGCTGCTGATAGTGCAGGACAATTTCTCTTCTCCTAGACTGGTTCTCCAGGGCAGATTCTGGCTAGAGATGAAGTCTGGTTCTACTAATATTTCTGTAGAGTTCCTGAAGGAGCTTCTGCTTCCACTACAAGTGTGTCTTACTGATAGAGCTCATTTTGCTTCCTGAATTGCTTTAGGTTCTGCTGATAAACCCTGCCCTTGCTGCTGCAGATGGTATGCGTGCTAGGTTCAGTGAGTTTGCTAACCTGCAGCTTCCTCTACTGTAGATTAGACTCAAATTATGGAAAAACTCTGATTGTGATGTTGATGTAATGCCTGGAAGGTCAAACCTCCCAGCCCTCTGTGCAAGTATCATGGCCTTCTGAGATAAATGCTTTTTATAACTCTCCTGATATGATTTCTGAGTTGTTGTTCAAAGCCAGGTAGGGAGGTACTTTCTAGCAATCTTCTCTGGGCCACCCAAAGGTCTGTTTCCTACAGCGACATCGAGGTCATTCTGACCTAATTCTTGCTTAGCTTTCCTTAAAGACCAAAAGATCCCTTTGAAGTGCCTTTAAACAGGTCTCCTCCAGGAGGATATGGAAAGCCAGAAGTTTGTGGACAGGCTTCTCCTTTAACTGAAGGTGTTTTCCAAAGAGGACCTGCTTTCTCACTACCTCTCACCTCCATTGCAACATCTTCCATTCAAACCAGAAGAGCCAGGAACCAACAATCTCATGGAAATGTCCTGGTCGTATAACTCCAGATGGGGCCAACCCCAAGGCTCTGGGAGGGCAGGAAGCCTTTGGATGCAAAATCACAGAATGTCAGGGGCCAGAAGTGACCTCAAAAGCTCATCCAGTCCAAGCCCCTGCCAGAGCAGGATCACCTATACCAGATCACATAGGAATGCTTCCAGGCAGATTTTAATATATCTCCAGGGAGGGAGACTCCACAACCCCCCTGGGCAGCCTATTCCAGTGTTCATCACCCTCCCAGTGAAAAAATTCCTCCTCATGTTTAAATGAAACTTCCTATGCCTCAGCTTCCACCCATTGCCCCTTCTCCTGTAATTGGGCATCACCCAGCAGAGCCTGGCTCCAGCCTCCTGGCACTCACCTTTACATATTTATAAACATTGATGAGTACACCTCTCAGTGTCCTCTTCTCCAAGCATCACAGCCCCAGTTCCCTTAGGCTGTCCTCATAAAAGAGCTGTTCCATTCCCTTAATCATCTTTGTGGCTCTGTGCTGGACTCTCTCAAGCAGTTCTATGTCCCTCTTGAACTAGAGGGCCCAGAACTGGACACAGTACTCCAGGTGTGGCCTCACCAGGGCAGAGTAGAGGGGTAGAAGAACCGCTCTCAACCTACTAGCCACAGCCCTTCTAATACACCCAAGAATGGCATTGGCCCTCTTGGCCACAAATGCATATTCCTGGCTCATGATAAACTTCCCATTAGCTAAGACCCCCAAATCCCCAAATGTGAGTGCAGTTTCCAGACATACACTACAGGTGCCTTGAGCTGAAACCACAAGGCTGTTTCCTGGGCTAGTGTGGCCAGCAGTGGGGACGTGGGGCAGGGCATGGAATGCATCACTCTTTCTCACCAGCATAGTCCAGGAGTTAGCCCAGCCCAGGAACCAGGATTTTAAGTGCCTGAGAGCAGTCTCTCTTCATAGCACATCCTCTGCTGCTGCTGCTGAAAAGGCAGCTGTAGTGCCATAGGTAGAAAGAATTTGTCCTCTTCCACAGAAACACTGGCTTGCCTGTGGATTGGGAGGCTGTGGTGTGACACAGAATGAAGCTAGGAGTGTGCTGAGTGTAGCTGAGAAAAGGGTAGAGGAATGCGAAGGCCTTTTCCAAGTGCCTCAACTCATCAGGAACTTGGCCTGAATTTTCATACCCCTCCTACCTCTCCTATCTGAGCACTTCTTGAGGGGTGTGGGCAGAGACAGGCTCTCCCAGCACCTGACCTGATACTCCTCAGAGAGCTTGCATGGGTTGTTGGCTGCTGCATCAGATCAGCTGTCCTAGGCAGGAAGGAGAGGCAGGTCAGGGTGGCCAGAAGGTGCTAGGCAAGCTATGCTTGCATGGAGTGCCTCAGGGAGGCAGGAGGTCTGGGATCTGGCTGAGTCTGGGACAAACCTGTGCCCTTTCATGCCCTAGGAATAGCTACCCCATGCTCTGCATGAGAAGGGGCATTGCTGGGCAAGGGAAGCAGGGGGGTGCTTTGGCCAGGGGATCACCAGGAGTGCTGGGGGTTGTGGTGCCCAGAGGGCAAGGGCTGGCTGCAAAAGGCCTCGGTGCTGAACATGTGTCATTTCCTCTGCAGAGGTCGTGGACTTTTTGCATGTTTCTCATGACCATCTGATGATGTTGCAGCCCCTGGCCCAAGGGCAGCTGCAGCTTTGCATGTGTTGCATGTTTATTGCTCTATTGCCTCTATTGCTTTTGAAGATAAGGACATGTTAGTATTTTATTGCCCCCTTTCTTCATCTGAGGCACCATCCAAAGCAAGAAGAGAGGGAAAGGGAACAGGCAATGTGGCATTGCAGCCTGGCTCTTCAGCAAGGGACTGTGAGGCAAGGGCTCCAGCCCTGCAGCTCAGAGGAGGGAGCCATTCTCCACTCAGCCATCTTGGCACTGCTTTTCCCATGTCTGCTCGTCCCCTTTGCATCCTGCTCTTGTCTTGAGCTGGGGCCATGCTCCTCTGTGGCTTTCTAGTGGCTCATTAAGGTGACCCAAGAGGCTTTCTCTGTAACTGCCACCTGGCTTCGTTCCATCACTTCACTCACTTGCTATTTGTGGAGCTCGATTTTGGGTCAAGTTGGGCTCCCATCCTCTCTGGTCCTGGGCTGGGATGTATCCAACCTGCCCTCAAACACCCTGCTTATGAATAATGAGGAAGGCAGCTATTGCATAAGGCAGAGATAACCACCCCATGGGTACACCCTGTGTCCTTCCCTTCCTTGTCCTCTGCTGCTGGTAAAGAAGTGGAAAACCCTTTTCAACTTGCCCTATAGCCAAGTTTCACGTCTTCGGGAGCCCACCTAGGCTTAATGAAGCAGCTCCCCCTTGGCATGAATGGGGCCATGGGGGGCTGGGGAATGACTCACCCTCTGTGCAGTGTGAATCTCATCAGCTCTTCTCCTGTGCCACTGCTGAAACTGCTGTGCTGCAACCAGTGAATGGGGTCTGTCTTTGAAATGGTGAGAAAGAAATAGGAAGGGCTGTCGAGGCCCCTCGCAGTGTCTCTGCTCTGCACTCCCCTGCCCAAACCACAGGGGTTTCTGTATGTAGCTCCGTTGCCTGTGCTGCCTGCCTCTCTCCTTTCGGGGGCCAGGGGGGAAGCCAACCTCACATGGTTGGCTGTGCAAAAGCTGACTCGGTTAAAACCAGAAATCTTCCCTTCTACTGCTTAAATTAAAGTGCTAATAAGCCCAGCAGCAATCAGACTCTGAAGCGAGCATTTCAAATGCCTCTTTGTTTAATTAGTGGAGCCCTTGCCCTCAGACACAGGCAATGCTGTCTGGCCTTGCAGCCCAGGGTAGGAGGTGAGGGGCAAGGACACAGCACCCAGGAATTCCTTCTCTTTGGGCATGCGACCTCTCATACCAACTATTTTCTCGCCTCCTCTCTTCATCAGCTGCCCAGAAACAAAACATTTCTGGCTGAAGGACTTTTATGAACTCATGGCATCTCCAAGGGGGATGCAGTTGGCAGGCTAAGCCCCTTGTGTGCTCTCCATCCTCTGCATCCAGGACTGTTTTTCTCTGGGGCAGCAATAAGTAGCTCGATCCAGGGCTGAGGTGGTGCTTTGTCCCTTGGCCATGGAAAGGGGGTGACTGGCTTCTGCCATGAAATCTACACTGGTCCCCTCCAGCAAGGGTCACCCTGGACACAGGTCCCCAGGTGGCCTCTTGCTTCATGAGGAGGAGAAAAGTAACTCTTCAGAAGAGTGTTAACCCTCCACCAAACATGATTTCACTGGTGCAAGGGTAATGGTGGTGACGTCTGAGCAGAAACACATTTCCTTCCTCTTTGAGTTCTAGTCTAAATTGCTTTATGAGGGGACAGCAGGTAGACCGAAGCATCTTGCTCTCTGGAGGACAGAGAACCAGGGCAAGGGGTCACTGGGTGACCCCATGCCGTGGCACAGCAGCAAAGGAGTTATCTTCCCTCTGGTGGTGGGTCTTCAGAGGAGACATGGTATTTAAGATGTACTTGCTCCTTCGTGGGCTATGAGGTTGTGCAGCCTGTTTGAGCTGTTATGCTGCTGCTGTGCAGGGCTGCAAATACACAGCATGTCCCACTGCATGGAGCAGTCTTGGCCCCTGCTGACCCATCCCTTGTGGCTTACCAATTTCTTGCTTGGGACATTTTTCCTCCCAGAGCAGCTCCTACAAGGATTCCTGGGCTCAGGACCCATCTGCAAGACCCTTCTGTAGTTGTGTTGGGGTGCTCAGCCTCTGCTGGGGCCAGTGGTTGTGCTGGGTGCTCAAGGTTGTGCTGCCTCCTGGGTGCTGGTGCTCCCAGAGTGGTGGGTTCTCCCTGCTGCCTAAGGTCCTTGATGTGCCACATGGATCTGGGGCCAGCAAATTCCCCTTTGAGTTGTCCCAGTCCCATGATACCTGCATGCTTAGAAGTGAGCAGGGCTGTGAGAAGTGGAGGTGTTTCCTGCTATTAGCCCCTGGGGAGCTATGCTTGTCACTGCTGGCACCCTCACAATGGTGGCACATTGGAGCCTGCCAGTGTGGTGCTCAGGGACAAACTATGCAGGAGAGTGACATCCACCTAGTGCTCTCACTCACCTTGGCTCCTGGGTAGTAAAGCCATGGCAGGTGTGTGGGGACACAGGTCAGAGCAAGGGCTTGAGGTAGCCTCTGCACTATGGACCTAACGAGAAGGTGAATGTGGCCCCCGCCACAGCCTGCCCTGCTGGCAGGGCCCCTCGGTGCCAGAGAAAAGCTCAACCACAGCCTAGCTAGTAACACAGATTTATTGTAATGTCTGTTTGTAACCAGTATAACCCCCACAGCTGTGGCTCTGGGCCCATGCAGTTGCCCTGATCCTACTGTGATACTTCCACAGCCAGTAGGTTGGTTCCTAGGGGCGCAAGCCCAACCACTCCCATGCAGGCAGGCTTGTTGGGGCTGCAGGCTGAGGTCTAACAGTGCCAAGGGCTGTCTGCAAGCTAGCAGCATGGAAGAGGGAACAGAAGCTAGATTTGGTGTTCTTCACCAGTGTAAGCCACCAGCTGGGATATCTGAGCCATCACGAAGCTCTCAGGATCTCAGGGGAGAGAGTGGAATCAACCCCCGCCCCAAGCATGTGAGAGAGAGGGCTGAGCATGGGAGATGCTGCCATGTCCATTCCTCTTACCGTGCTCCCTTGGTGTCAGCCCAGATGCTTTGGGGAGCCAGGAGAGATGCCAGCCCTGTTCCCACCCACAGCTGCTACACGTATCCAGTCAGGTTGTAGGAGTTGACCTCGCTCTTGGTCTTCTGTATCTGGCTGATGGAGGGTGGCTGACTCTTGCCTGCCAGCAACCGTGGCTGGTGGGCGCTTGAGTAGGTGGTGGTTGTGTCCTGGGTGGGGCAGGAGGTGCAGAGGATGAAGCCACCAACGAGGGACAAGAGAGAGGAGATGATGCCCAGGTAAAGTGCCTCCCCAAGCTCAAACTTCATGCTGTCGGGCAGGGTAGGGTTGTAGAAATCCTGCAGCACGACGTGGATGTTCCACACCAACGGGATGAAGCAGAGGAGCCCCGCGAGGATGAAGACCACACCGCCTGCCACTGCCACCCGGTCCTTGCCTGGTGATCCCTGGTTGAAGATCGTGCACCTCATGCCCACAACGGTGAGGAGGCAGGCGAGGGAGGAGACGGTGCAGGAGCTCACCATCAGGGCTTGGGCTGCCTGGACGTCGGCAGGCAGGTTGAGCAGGGAGCTGTAGATGTCGCACTGGGTGATGCCTGTGCTGTACGTGGCACACTCCATCCACAGCCCCTTGGTGAAGCTCACGGCTGTCACGATGCTGGAGCCAATGTGGGAGCTGACCTTCCAGCTGGGCAGCAGCGTGGCTGTCAGCGTGCCAATGTAGCCCAGAAAGGCCACAGCATAGCCCAGCAGCTGGAGCCCCACGGAGACCATGCTGATGGCTGTTTGTCACCTCCTTGGGGCTCACGGCTTCCCGTCTGGCTTGCCAGTGGCTTGCTCCCACACGCTTACCTTCCCATGGCCCTGCCGGCAGCTCTGCTTGCTGTGCCACAGCTCCACCCCGCTCCCAGGGGTGCTGGTTTTGTGTGGACACCAGCACGTGGGTGGGACCTGAGGGGAGGAGAAGCTACCTGCAAGAGTGGAACGCAAGCCCTCCCCGATTAACGATTGACCCAAGCCCGTGGAGGAGTGCCAAGTGCACTTTCACCTCCACTATCTCTCCAGCCAGACTTCAGAGGCAGAGCAGTGCTGCCCAGGAAGGATGCCAAAGCCCTCCCTTGTGCTGGGACTGTGGGCAGGGATGGAGAGCTGGACGTTGGAGGGGAAAAAGTGATCACTGCCTTCTTGGTGATCTCTAGGAAGCAAAAATGCTACTGCTGTGCCATGTTATTTGGGACATGCCAGAGGTGGCTTCAGGTGGTGACCCTGATGCTCCCCAAGCTGAGGAAGGGGAATTGTGATCTTGTCACCATCTGCATGGGGCTCACCCAAGGCATCTGCAGCCACTCAGCACCCACCCTGAGCTGCTATGGCAGGGCAATGATATGTGCCTACCTGAGCCTGACCCCTGGCTATTGGCCTTTCCATGCTGCAGGGGTCAGTGATGGAGAGGGATGCAGCGATGCCTACATCCCCAGGAGAATCTGGAGGTCTGTGGAGGGCAGAATTGCACCAGGGCAAAGCATGCTGGCAATGTCTTGGGCATGCTTCCCAGGAATGCCCAGGCTGAGTGAGGTGACCTGTTCCTCGGCGGGATGAACACACTGGGTTGCAGCTCATGGTTGCTGACACTGGTGGGATTTTTTTCTGCCAGTGTCGGTCTCCTGCCCACAGTCCTAGTTCCAAAATCCCTCCTCCCACAGTGCCTTGTGAAACCAGACTGAGCCCACGCCACATCAGGCTGACACCGCGGCCAGTGGCCTCTCACCCTGGGAATGCTCCCAGCTGAGAGCACTGCTACCACCCAGTGCCTCCCTTTCCTTCTCCCTCCTCTCCCTCTCCTCTGCTATCAACTCAAGAGTTTCCCAGCTTTTTATCTTCTTTCCTGTGTGCTAACCAAGACCTCCCACTGCCTCAGGGGTGTTGCTGCACAAGAAACACCTGAGGTGCTCAAAGTGTTGGCCAAAAAGGCAGGGGAGGGTCGTGTTGGAACACCGCAGTACTTACGGAGGCGGCTGGAGACGCAGTGTGAGATCGAGGGTGGCTGTGGCCAGGGGTCACCCAGGAGTGGAGGTGGCTGGTTGGGGCAGGGCGAGTGGCCGGGGCCCCAGCCCAGGGGATCAGGGGCTGTGAATTGTTTAGCTACAGCTTTGCAAAATCCATCTGCAAATGTCAGCCTGGATCAGAGGCTTACTTGCAGATCAGAATTAAACCCTTTCAGCGTCGGGAAGGATTGAGGAGCTGGGATGCCTTGTTTTGCTTGTTGTTGTTAATTATCAGAGTAGGTTTGCTGTCACCTTTCTGGCCAGCCTTGGTGGTCAGCAGGTGACTGCTTGCTACTACCCATGTGTCTCCTTCAGGCTGCGTTGCCTGTGCTGGGATCAGAGGGGCAGTGAAATGCCAGCAGGTTGAACTCCCCATGCCTGCAGGGTGATCTTGGGCTTTTGGTTTACTCCTCCTGGTGCTGCTGGTCCTCTGTGGGGTTTGTTGTTTTAAGACTCCTGGCCCAAATGAGGAGCAAATGGAGACGGTAATGAAGGCTGTGCTGGCCCTGTGCCCCCTCCTGCTCACCGGCTGCTGCAGATGGAGAGGGGCAGGGAGGGCCTCTGGTGACAAATTGTGCTCAGAGCTGAGCAGGGTTCAGACGGTGTTTGGACAGGGGTGTTTGGATGCTGATAGCAGAACTATGGCAGAGACCATTTGCTGTTTTCTTTCCTTGTCCCAAACTGAAACCCTCCAGGGAGTGGGAGATGATCACTCTGCCAGCAGCACCTTGCCTGGAGAGCTTGGGCAGGAGCAGTGGGCAGAGACAAGATGTGTGGCGGTACTGAAGGGGTGGAGGTGCTCCAGCTTTGCACTCTTGTATCAAGAATCTTTTCTGTACCTCCTGGTATGGTCCACAATATGTCAAAAAGCCAAAGGAGAGGGCAGGGAGCATGGGCAAGTGTGTGCTTTCCTTGGTGCACAGCAGTGTGGGAATGGGGCCTGTCAGCTCCCCAGGATGATCTGAGCAGGGGCCATGGATGCCTGAGCAGGACCATTCACCTGGCTATGCCTGAGGTCCACCCCTGCTGTTCATCTTCCCTCCCTGTCCCCTCTTGAGCAACCCATCACCAGTTTTCTGTTTGCTCTGTGTTGTCCTCACTGCAGCCCATCACATGTGCATGCTCTGGTGACAAGCTGATGCACATCACATAGTCCTCATCATGCCCATTGTGCTATCCTCATCACAAGCCCAATGCACCATTCCTGTTTCATGCCCTTTCTGCTGCCCCAGCATTTCCCATCCCTTCTCCACATTCCCCCTCCCTTATGCAAATGGCTACAAAGAGCACTTAATCATCCTTGTTAATTGTCTCTGCCCTCCCCTATTCTCCCCTGGAGATTTTCTCACAAATGGTGTCTAACTTTTCTCCTCTGTGTTTTGCTTTTCCACCAGGGATTGCAGCTTCTCTGTCCCCAGCCATCCCCTGACCCTCTGTTTACACAACTGGGACAAATTTCACACACTGGGGACCACTCTCCCCGCACCCCTAGTCCCTTGCTCCTTTGCCCTTGCCCCTGCCCTGAAGAATTTGTGAGTCACTGACTGGGGCAGGGCTATAAAGGTGCCCTTGTCAAGGATCTGCAGTGGCAGAGGGGACATCACTGCCTGCCACCATGGAAGCTGCTCCCTGTTGCCTGCCTCCACACAGACTCTGGGTGCCTGTGGGCAGTGTTCATCCATCCCCAGAGCTGGAGCAAGGCGGAAGGTACCTGTATGCTGTGCAGACTGGAGAGAGTGGGGAGAACAGAGGGTGAATGGGAGGTGGGATGGGGCAGGCTCTGGCTGGGTTGGGGTGAAGCTGTGTGGCTGTCTGCTGTGATGGTGATCCCTCTGATCCCAGCAGCCACAGGTGGAAGGGAGGGTGCAGAGCATGGGGAGATGCCAGAGGCTCCCAAGGATCCTGTAGGCTGAAGCTGGGTGTGGAGTACTGAAGCCAAGGTCTAACAAGTGCACCTGCATGTGCCTGACACCATACCCATGCACCCAAGGCAGGTGCTAAGCGGGGTTGAGAGTGTGGGGCTAGGGGTGTGTGCTGCAGCAGGGGGAGGAAAGCAGTGGGCCAGGGTGGATGGCTGTTGTGTTGGACCTGCTTCCTACATCTAGATCCCTGCCTCTCTGGAGACCATGGCTGCCCCAAGCAGAGGAGGGAGCTGAGCGGCGGAGGGTGCAGACAGACACTGTGAGTTTTATGCTCCCTGCATAAGTTTCTCCTGCCTAGTTTCTCAGTGGCAGGGCTGGTGTCCCTGTCTGGCAGAAAACAAGCCTCTCCTCTTAGACTTCTTCATCCCCAGCGCAGTCGCGTGACAGTGCTATGTCCGCTTCCCCTGGCATGTCAACCCTGTGCCTCACAAGCCATGCAGCCTTGTGGAGGCAGGGCCAGGCTGAACCCCTGGGCAACCACAGCCAGCACAGCCCTGGTGCAGGACCTGAAAGGGCCACCTGTTCCTAGGCCTCATAGGCATTCCTCAGGGGGTTAGCAGGATGCCTGGGCATGAGCTTTTGGGCCGACAAGGAGATTACACTGGCAGAAAGCCCATCAGGGAGGGTAGATGTCTGTTTCCTTGGTGGTGGCATGAGGATCTAAACCCAGGGGCAGAGGATGGAAGAGATGCCAGTGTCAGTCCAGGTTGACCCTGCAGGGGTCTGCCAGGTCTGTGGGGCATCATCCCTCTCTGATGGGAGAGGAAAGTCCCTGCCCTCACTGCCAGGTGTGCCCTTACACAGCTGTTCCCTTGTGCCCTGCTGCTGCTGTGCCAGGAGCATGGGGAAGGAGGAGCCCTGAGATAGGTTCCACACTGATTTTTGTCTCCTCAGGCTTTGACTCGGGATGTGGCAGGGGATGGCTGCCCCGATAAAGCACTGCTGTTTTTCCGCCACCCAGTCAGGTACGTCTCCTGCTGCCGGCTCCCCGGCTGGGACCGAGGGCAGGACGGGGCTCTCATCCCGGCTCTCCCCACACAGGCTTCTCTGGCCCAAGTCCAAATCCTTCGACTATCTGTATAGCGTGGGGGAGAAGCTGCTGGAGAACTTCCCCGTGCAGGCCACCCTCTGTCTCTACGAGGACTCGGGCAGTGAGGAGGAGGATGATGAAGATGACGAGGAAGAAGAGGAGGAGGCAGGGTACGCTGCTGAACGTCCCCTGCCACAGGCAGACAGCCCAGGCACGCCGGTGTGAGGGCGTGGTGAAGTAGAGGAGGGCAGGCCTAGCAGCACTGAAGAGACACAGGCAGGCGCTCCCTCTGCGGTCAGCGTGTAGACAGGCAGCGGGTAGGGACCGCCCCGCCGCGGCGGGGCCAGCGCCCAGTTCTATGTCCCGGCAGCGCCTGTATGGGTGGGGGACTACAACTCCCAGCAGCCGTAACCCTCGTTGGCTGCCAGGTTCTCTCGGGTTGGGGGAGGAGCGTGCGGCCCCGCCCGTCCCCACTCTCCTTGTTCCAATCGCAGAAGGAGGAAGTGGGCGCGTGTTGGCTGCGGGGGGCTGATTGGAGGAGGGGCGGTGCCGGGAGCCGGGGAGAGGGGGCGGGGCCTTCCCCTGCCCGTTCACGGGAGGGAGCGNCGGAGGCGGGACGGGGAGCAGGACGTGTGGGTCCGATTACGGGATGCTGGGGCAGGAAGAAAGGGGCTGGGGCCCGCCGGGTGAGAGTCGGAGGTCGCGGAACTGGCAAAGGTATTATGGACGTTTGCCTGAGATGTGGCGGTGGGGCAGGGAGTGGTGATGGGGTTCACTAGGGGGACTAGAAAGTCCCTCTCAGTTGGATAAATTCGCATTCGGGCTGATGGGACAGGTGAGTTTGGAGTGGGACCTTGTTGTGTGACCATACGAGAAGCTGGGGGTGATGGAAGTAATTTGGAGTTGGGTTTGGGCAGTGCTGGGATGGAGGGACTGGGGCAGGGGCTGGCTAGAGGCAAGCACAAGGACTGGCTGTATGGGGTCGGATGGGTTCCGAAGGGTGTTTTGGGAGCGCAAGGCTTCCTGGCAGCCTGTGAGGACCCCACAATCCTTGGCAAGTGAAGCCGGTGCAGCCTCTTCTCCTCGCTGTGGATCTTGGCACGGAAAACCCCAAATATTGCTAGGATCCTGCTGAGCGGCTGGCAACCGCGGCTACGTGATGCCAGAAGAGCGGGCAGTCTCCCTGCGTGCTCTGGCACGTCACTGTTGTCTGTGGATCCCCCTGACATGTACGTGTCCCCCCCAGCCTGGAGAAGAGGTCTCCATACCCCCACACCCGGTTGAGGTCTGCGGGGGGCCAGCGCCGGACGCACCAGCTTTTCCCAGCACGATTTCCTCTTTTGGCATCGGTGACGGGAGCGGGGGCGGAGATGGGGGGGAGCCCGGGGGAGACACAAATGTGCGACTGCAGCATCCTCACTCCCGGCTGCATCCCCCGCACCTCCTCATAGTTGCCTTGGCAACCTCCTATCGATGGGGTATTTATAGAGGAGGCCAACGCGTGTCAGGAAGCTGGGGGGGGGGAGGCTGGGACCCGGTGGGCGACTGCTAGGTCAGCCTCCAGCTTCAGTCTACTCTCGGCGTGCGTGGCTGTGCGGGTGCAGGAGAGATGCTGCTCGCCTCGGCGTCACTATGCCGTATAGTCCAGCTTCTGCTCATCAGAGCCAGGGGAGGTGGTTATAGGGTTTTACATGTGTAAATAAAAATCGGTGTCTGGGGTGTTGCCCTTCCCAATGTTGCCTGTGCTTGTAGGGTTGTGTAGACCTGGCTTATTGTTACACTGGAATAAACCATCTCTGAACTCTTACACTGGGTGCATTGGCACAGATGCTTGGAAAATAATCGAAGTCTTCCTGACTTAATAAATGTGTTTCCTGATGTATGGTGTCACTTATGGAGCTGGAGGTCCTGATAAATCTGGTCCTGAATATTATTTCTGCGTTTCTGTTGTGTTTCTGTTGTGTTTGTCAAAGGGGGAGAATCCCCATGATGGGTGATGGAGAGGTTTTGTGTGGAAACTGTGGCAACTTTTCCACGTGTGTGTGTTTCTGCCCTCCGAGTTTGGATCTCTTCATAAAAACTCATGAGAACAAAAGCAGATCAGGTGATCTCTGCTCAGAGCTGTGGGGAAATACATGGATCCAGAGGCCACTCTCAGGCTCCAGAACAGCTCAGGGAGGTGGAGCTATCTGCACAGCTTGTAAGGCCTTTCGGTATGGGTTGTGGGGTGCAGGAGGTAGCAGACCCATCTTGTGTAATTTTGGTGCTCTGCTGCTTTTATTTCTTCCTGCTTAAACTCCAGACTGAAGTTTACAATCTGAGTTTTGCAAAGTGTTGGAAAGAAGCTGCTCTCTGCTTCTGGAGACATTGCCAGGCTTACATTGGTACTTTTGGTGCAGGAACCTCAGAAACTACAGGAAACCTGATGCTGGCAAGGAGAGCAGCAGTTAACTAGGTTAACTGAGCAGGTGGCTGTTGGAGAGGTGTGGTAGTCCCTGCTGTAGTGGGTTGCTCCAACTCTTCTGTGTATCTTGATGCCTGCCTTTTATGTGAAATTAGAAACATTTCTAGCCCTACTGACTTCATGAATGGCTCTGTGCTGTCCCTGACCTTGCTGCAGCCAAGTGGACTCACGTGCTTTTGGGATAACTGAATATCTGAAGTCTTGGATGTGAAACCAGCATGTGGCTTAGTTCCTGCTGTTTCTAGCCGTTTGCTTCTCATCCTCTATAAATTGCTGCAGGAGCTGGTTAGTTTTGTCCTCTCTGTCTCCTGACGGAGTTGTGGCTTTGCATCAGCTTGGTGTCGTGCAAGGTAAAAGGAGATGAGTTTGCTCAGCACAGTGGTTGGTGGGGCACTGAACACAAGAAGATGACAAAGGATGAAAAACGTGAGTGAAACCTCCTGCAAACAGGGAGGGATGTACTCTGCTTCTGCAAGTCTGTTTTATTCCCGTAAGGTTTGGTTTAGTTCAGTGTAGTTTTGCTTTTGAAGCTATTGTCCTGGGCGTACAGGGAGCTCCATCACTCCTTGCTGCCCTTACCTTGGCCCAACAACCTTTAGGAGATGCTTATCTTTTTCTTTCCCTTTGTATAGTCAGCTTTTTGGCAGTGCAGAAAACAGCATGGCCTTGTTTATTGCAGAATGTGGCTAGGTGTTGCAGAAGTGGGAACTGGCATGACCGCGAAGTTGATTTAGAACAGGATGACTTCTTTACCTGCATCTCATCTCTTGTGTGAGAGAAGAGCACCAGGCTGCTTCCAGCAGCTTATGACTTGGGTCTTCTCGTCTGCTGATGCATTACATGGACTCTCCTTCATCCCTTTCTTCTCTCCCTACTTTACTTGCCCACAGCCCTCTGGGCTTCCTGGGTAGTGCACTAGCCTTCCACGGGCTGGTGCAGCATGAGTACCGCAGAGATCTGCTCCAGGCACTTGGAAAGATGAGGGGTGCCCTGGAGCTGTTCCAGTCCCTCCAGCCATGTGATGAGTGAGGAGGCAGCGGCGCTGCTTGGGCTGGGAATTGTTGTGGGTCCACCGCACGCTTTCTGCATGAATCTGACCCTGGGTGATGGAGGTCTTGGGATTCGAGGGGTGAAATTTAAGCCGTCAGTGATTCTCCTGTTTTCTTCTCTGCAGGTAGGCAGGAGCCCCCTGTAGCCGAGTGAGGCAGCATGGCAAGTAAGTGTTCCCCAGTCCAGATGGAGAGGTGGTGGTGGTGGTGCTGGAGAAGAGAAGGGGAATATTTGGCAGTCATCTCTCCAAGGAAGGAGTGCCTGTGCTTCTTGGGGGGCATTAGTCTCACTGGGGAGCAGAGCTCAGCAGATCTCTCATCTCTGGATGTGGTTTGAAGTCCAACCTGACTTATGCTTCTGTCTTTCCTGTGCGGGGTGTGAGTCGAGATGAGGTGTTCAAGGGCTGACCTCTCCAGGACTCCTTGTATGTTGCAGTGTTTCTTTCTTTGTGTGATGCTTGCTTGTGTGAGGCTCCCTAAGGCTCTATGGACTGACTGGCCTCTCTCCAGGGGTTGCCGGTATGTGTTGACATGTCCTAGTAGTGGTGCTCCTCATGGCCCACGACTTGCCGTCCCACAGTCTGTCCATCTTGGGAGCCTGTGTGGCTGGTGGCACTGGGGGTCTTTGTTGGCAGTGTATGGGCAGCTGCCTAACTTGGCCCCGCCAGAAGCTTACCACATCTAAAGGTGTGCCTCGCAGGTGGGGCTGCTCGGGGCCAGCAGCTAGCGCTGTGCTGAGGCAGTGGAGGGTGCAGGGTGGCGGCTGTTGAGTGTTCTGTAACGAGCTGGACTCAACCCTCCCTCCTCGCTCTTCTGGGCAGCCTGCGCGGAGGCTGCACGCAGCGATGTGCTGACAACGGGGAGCTGCAGAGGTCTGCCTGGGGGCTCGGGATCCACCAGAGCCACCTATGAGAATGGAGGCAGTAGGCACGCTGGGCAGGAGGAGGACCCGAGGGATGGCAGGTATGCCTTTCGTTATCTGTGTTGTGCTGGCTGGGGAGGGAGCAGAGGGCTTCAGACAGTGTTTCTAAAAGGCAGGTTTAATCTTCTGTTAATGAGGTGGGTACACAGCTGGGTCCCTGCCTTCCTCTACTGCTGCCGTTTCTCTCTCCCAGAGCTCAGGTGCTGGCTTACCAGCGCTTATTGGTTATAGGAGGTGTCCCCTGTGGTGGCAGTGTTTCCCACAAAGCTGTGCCCGCCATGATGTGCGGGAAGGGAGTGTGTTGGTTGGTATGCTCACCATCGTGCTCTCCAGCAGCGTGGAGCCCTGGCTGTGCCTTCTGCAGGCACAGCCACATGTTGTTCTGTAGAGAAGCAGCCGGGGGGCGGAGAGTCCCCACAAGCTGGTCGGCAGAGCTGTGGGGTGGTGGTGTGGCCAAGCCTGCCTTCCACCAGGGGCCAGCAGCACCTCAGGAAACCCAGCAGAGATGCAGTGAAGCCAGCCTGCTTCCTCTGCCGAAAGCTCTGATCTTTCCGAGCACCAGTTCTCCAGCTGGTGTGGGGAGACTTGGAGAGGCATAAGGGGTCTGTACTGAGGCCGCCGGACCTTGGGAAGTCCCTCTGCCCTGCGGTTTGAGCACAGTACCTGCTCAGTTGTCTGCTCATTGGGTCAGTTGGGCATCCAAGCTGGAGATGAGAGTTGGCAAGGCTCTTGTTTCTTGAAGGCCATTAGTTTTCCTGCCCTACTTCCAGGTGTTCAGGAGCTCTTTGTAAAAAGAGGGGAATGAACAGTGACTTAGTTTCTGCTTTTCTATAATTTCTAGGTCCCTGAAGGAAATTGGATGTGGGAAGAGGCACACACCTCCATCATGGCATGCTTTCAGTCAGAACATTGCGTGTGATACTTGCCCGTGTATCTGTTTTTACTTCCTGCCCAGCTGAGCTTGGCAAAGCAGGGAAGGGTTACGTGACTGGTATCTGCAGGGATGGAAAACTGACAGTGAGATCTGCAGCGAAACTTGTTGCTCCAAGGTGTGCTGGGGAAGTTGGAAAAAGGCTAAGACTCAGGTGCTGAAGAGAGTTGATACTCCCAGCTTGATCAAACTGGGAGGCAAAGGAGGTGAGGCCAGACTTCTCCAGCAAGGAGTGAGCCATTTGTGGCATCAATAGTGTCTTTGTAAAACTTCATCTCGTTCTGGGAAGGCTCAAGAGAAGGTTGGTCTGGCAGCCTGCTCCCACTCCAACCTGAATAGCCCTCCTCAACTGTAAAAGTCAAAGCAAGCTGATCCCTATCCTCCTGCAAGATGCCTTCTGTGCCTCTTGAAAACGCTTTTTTTCCTGGTTGTCCTTGTAAAAAATAATTTAAAAAAACCCCAAAGTCTGCATAATAAAGTTGATTCTGAGGGAAGGTCTCTGACTCACATCATTCATAGTGCTCTTCATTCACACCTCAGTGGTTCAGCCCTCTGCAAACTCTCACTGAAGCAATCCATTAATAAGTCATGGGGGGAAAATGCACCTACACAGCACAAAAAGAGCACAGTGCCTTCGAGCATGGGATGGTGTAGCACAGTGGTAGTTCCTTATGCCACGATCTTGTGCTTGCCTTGTTATTTACATATACTCTTACAAATACTTTGCTTGTTGTTTTAGGAGCAGGACACATGGAAGGCAAAGCAGGAGGAAACCTGCCAGTCCCTCCGGCAAAAGGCTCCTAATGAAAGAAGCTGATAGCTTCTCACTAAGTGTTCTGTCTTTTGATCTTCACCAAGTGCCTTACTGAAGGAGTATTTTCGTGTTGCAGCCAAGCTACTCTGCTGAGACACTCTGGCTGTCCCCTTGCCCACTTGTCCTGCATCTGTTGATGTTGCTGCAGTGTGAGTTGGTTCATCTGGTTGATTCAATGGAAGGCTGAGCCTGAGGGTGAAGGAGGTAAAAAGGTTTCGCAGATCAGCCAGCTGAACCGATTCGTCTTCCTCAAGGGAAGCAGCACGACTTTCTGGCCGGATTGGGAAGAGATGGTGCCAGCCTACAGCTGAGTGTGTTGAGCTGCATTACAGAAACTCCTCTATGAAATGAGTGCATGGGATGTTGGGATCCTTGAAGGATTGTAGTTTGTGTGGAGTGTCTGCTTTCTGGGCAACAACATGTTTGCCTCTTGTGCTGCTGCAGCTCCTGGTAGGTGCTTGCCCCCTGCACCCCATGGAGGGCAGTAGTGGGGGAGAGGCTTTGAAAGGGCAGGAAGGAAGGTGCCGTTCCTGCAGTCTGGCTTCCTCACTGCGTGCTTTGAGGGAAGATCTGAGCTGGACAACACAGTCTCCCAGGCTTTGGAAACAGAGGAAGGTTTGTGAGGCCTCTGCACCAAAATGCAGTGGGGATGAGAATCTGATGTCATCTAAGGAGATATTGCTGAAACTCCTTTCAGTATCTGACTTGTGAGCCCCTGTGCTGTCTCCATGCATTGGGGATGTTTGCTCTTGTTGGGTTTGGGCCTGGGAAAAAACGGGATTTTCTGGTGCCTGAACACCTGAGTTTACATGACTCCACAGCAACTGCCAGCAGGGATACCGCCTTCCAGAACGCTGGCTGCCCTGCTAGGGGACTGTGGAGGTGTGAAGCAGGAGAGGAGACTAGTGTGGTGCAAAAGGGTGGGGACTGTGGAATAATGTGCAACCGTGAGTCCGTCTTGTTGGCCCCGTGTCTTGGTAGAGAAGCCTGACTCTGCATACCAGCCCTTGCTCACCCAGTGGGATTTCCCTCGCCCTGCAGCAAAGGGGCAGCAAGGTGAAATAAATCGGAGGGCAGGTTTTGAAAGCAAGTCCTTTTGGAACCTTCTGTCTCTTCTGCAGAAGTCCTTTTGGAACCTTCTCTTCTGTGTGGTCTGCAGCTGCCACTTCCAATGTCTCTAGCATCTCAGCCCTGCTGGAAGCACGTTCCTGGAACTATATGTCCCTGGGCAGACCTCCAGGAACTCTGTTCCCCTCTGGGTGTGCTCTCCCAGAGCACTGGCTGTGCTACTTGAATTGTGGCCCCGGGCTTTCAGTGTTTGGGATGCCTGCATCACCAAAATTCTGTGGGAAACCAGGTGGGAAAGCCTGGCTGGGCAGAGGACAAGTGTGGGGTTGTCCCTGTTCAGCAGGTCTCTGTCTTTTGTCTTGCAGTGTTCTTGGGGGCCAGGAATGCGCACTCGGTCCTGAAGCGCTTTCCCCGAGCAAACGGCTTCCTGGAGGAGATCCGGCAGGGCACCATCGAGCGGGAGTGCATCGAGGAGGTCTGCAGCTATGAGGAGGTCAAGGAAGTGTTTGAGAACAAGGAGAAGACGGTGAGTTTGTCCTGCCCTGCTCCCCAGCGGATGTGTGAGGGCTTACGCCTTAGCAAGCTGGAGGCAGAGAAGGAAAGCACAGGGGGAACAGCCTCTCCTGGTGACTTTGTCCTCTTCTTTCTGCAAGCAGTATGCTGTGACTTCACTTTCCCGCATGACTTTCCCTTCCCAGGCAATGCTCTGACTTGATACTGCCAGGACATCCAGGACACAGCTGCAGGTCGAGCTGGTACTCCCATGGCACCTGTGGGAAATCTGTCCTGTTGTCCCTGACTGTCCAGGCTGGAGCTGGTGTTAGACAAATTTCTCCCTGCTCATTGTGGGTGTTCTTGGCTGCTGTTGAGGGATGGTTCCCATGATCTTTTGTGTTGGTTCCCAGAGTGCCTCATATGCTGGCACCCCTGACGAGAGTTCTGAGGGACAAAAATGCCTGTTTTGTGGACCTAGGCAGGGCAGTGATTAGTGGTGGTGGTGGTGGTCAGGAATTGCTTGTCCCACCTGCAACACGTGTTGTTCTCTGTTCCTGCCACAGATGGAGTTTTGGAAGGGCTACACCAACTCTGTCTACTCTGTCAAGGACCCTGGGCACAGCACAGAGCGCTCAGACGCTATGTACGTGGTGGTGCCACTCTTGGGAGTGGCTCTTCTGATAGTCATCGCTCTCTTCATCATCTGGAGGTGCCAGCTCCAAAAGGCCACCCGCCACCGCCCTTCCTATGCTCAGAACCGTTACCTGGCCCGCCGAACGGGCCGCAGTCTCCCCAGGGTCATGGTGTACCGAGAGCGGTCGCAAAGCCAAGGGGAAACCCAGTACCAGCGAGAAACGAGCAACCGAGTAGCTGGAGATGGCAGAGCTGGGGGCACACCTCAGCAAGATAGCACCCTTTACCCGCCAGAGCATTCAGCCTCTGTTCTCTCCAGACTGTCCAGTGCCACCCCTCCACCTTCCTATGAGGAGGTGACAGGCCACCCAGAGAGCAGCAGTGGTGAAGAGACCAGCATCTCCTACAATGACCCACCACCCAAGTATGAAGAGATCATGGCCGCTGCCCCTGCTGTGGGGAAATAGTGGGTCTGCCTCCCTTCTGCCTCTTCACACACTCATGCTTACCCACCCTCTCTTTGCTGTGCTTGGGACCCCCTTCAGGTGCCAGTCGGCACCCCATCTCACTTGTACAAGCTGGTGGCATCACACAATAGCCTTACCCTCCTAACCAAAAATAGCTGTCCCTAGGTGGGGTGTGGCTGGGCTGAGAGGGTGGCTCTGGAGCCAGCCAACCATCCACCCACCCCTCACTCCCCACTCACGTAAGTGCTGTAGCAGCCAGAGCAGCTTGTTCCTGGCTCAATGTGGGGCTCTCCCCATGGTGCATTTGATTTCCTCACTTCCTCTCCAGTAGACATAGCATTTCCCATGGTTTGCTCAGTCTCATTGCCTCCCTGGGGCACTGCTCAGCCTTACCCTGCATCCTCATTGGGCCCTGTTTTGCCTCTCAGGGCTCTGATTAAGAGTTGAGGATGCAGGAGAAGTGCAGTCAATTTCTGCCCATCCCCACAGCTGGTGTCCATGCTCTGTTCGGGGAAGGTTCTTCCCTTGTGTGGATTTGCTGCCAGGTGGGAGTGGGGAGTCTGGTCCATCCTGCCAGTACCTGTAGTGATGTTTGCAGAGATCATGGAGTAGTAGTCAGGGAGGTGTTCTCTGATCTCCTAGATGCCTTTGCAAGGGTGGAAAGGCTTGTGGTGGTCTTGTATGTCAGGTAAGTGACTTTGGAGTAGTGGGTCTTTTTTCTGACGATTTTTGCTTTCCCCCTGTGGGGTGCCAGCCAGCTGGAGGTCTGGCTACAGCAGAGTTGGCTGATGGCGTCATATCTAACCTCAAGCCAAAGGTAGTCCCATGGCTTTAAGAGATGGGGATGCTCCTCTTTCCTGGAGCATGTCTGTCTGGTTTCTGCCCTAGAGATAGGATGTTGGATGTGGATGGGCCAAATCTCTTCTCCTTGGGGCTCTGTTCTCCAGATTAGGTAAATGGGAATGCAAGACCCTACTCTCCTGCAGGTCCTTCTGGTGGCCAGAGTGCTTAGTGGTCATGGCCTTGGTGTGGGAGTGCCTTCTGACAGAGGCAGTTGCAAAGGTGAGCGCTGTCTGATCATACCATAATCTAGTGATGCCAGTGTGTTGGGAGTAGGGCCAAACCCTGACTTAGGTGGCTGTGGTGCCAGGGCAGGACAGAAGCATGTGCTTTGCTGTGGGACCAGAGCATCCTTTTTTTCCTAGGCAGCTGCGTTTGGGGTCCAAGCAACAGCTCTGTCCTTTTCCTGTCATGTCTGATGGGCTAAAAAGGTGGTTGTGCTCACCAACCCACCAGGATTCGTCCAGAAGCTCCCAGCACTGCCACCTCTTGGTGTTCACCCCAGCACCAGTCTCTCCACCAGCACTGAAAGGCTAATTGTACATCCATCAGCTGCCTGCACCCTGCTCGGTCCCAGCGATGCTTTCACAGCAGGTACCCTTAGCCGAGACCAGAGGCTTGCCCAGCATGGCCATCTCTGGGGCAGGACCTGTGGGGTTTGCAGCTGCTGGCACTTTTGTCTGTCCCTTCCCAGGCCCTTACTCTGCCTTTCGGCCATAGTAAGCTGGGGTTATGGGCAGATGTGACTTGAGTGTCAGGGTCACAGCCTGGAAAAGACCAGAGGGAGACATAAGGGCACTCGGTGTCCTCTGTCTTTGCTGCTCGGTCATTATCCCTGCCGTTTGTATTCTGTACAACCTGGTATATTTCTGTGCAGAAAAAGGTATTTATTAAAAAACCCTCACAGTCTGAGTGGCACAGGGTGGCTTCTTCCTGCGAGGGGAATGTCTTACTGGGCACAGCTGCATTTTCATCTCGTGGGGTTGCTGGAGCTCAGCTCTGCAGGGGTCAGTTGTGGGATGATGACACCATACCCTTCCCCAGGCACAGCAGCAGCACAGTCCTCAGTGAGGAGAGGACCAGCTGTGGAGATCAGGTGCGTGCTGCTACAGGGCTGAGAATGAGCCCCACACATCCACTTTGACTTCCCTGGGCATGTGGTGCAACTCTTGGTGAGAGATGGAGAGTGTCCTGTGAGCTTTAGCTGTGAAGTGTGAAGGGGTGTCCTAAGGTCTTTGAGGAGATTTAGGTGCACAAGTTGCCTTGCTGTACCTCTGCGTGCTCCTAAACCTCTTAGTTAATCCCCTTTAAATAGCAAGACTAGGGCAGCGTGGGATTTATTTTAAACCCTTTCAAAACCAGATTTTACGCTCAGGTCTTGGACTCTGTCCCCATTCAGAAGCGTTTCAAGCCGTCATTCATCCCGAACGGATCGTTTTATCACCGCGGATTCTACTGAGTCAGGAGATGAGATCTGGCACCGCTCGGTGCTTCGACAGCCGCCGTCCCTGCTCCTTGCCGGGCTCCCACGGTGGCGTGGGGACATGCCGGGGCTGGGACCACCACGGGCGCAGAGGAGACAGGCTCAGACCTCACCTCAATGCGTGGCTTGGTTTGTCCGCAAAACCGGGGGCTGAGTGTGCGTGGGGACGGGGCGGGGGACGGCGGTGAAGATCCGGGTTTGCCCCCGCCCAAAACGATGCTTCTCTGCGATCGGTGCTGGAAGAGGCTCTTCTGCCAGGGTCGGGCGGGAGGGTGCCCCAGGGGCGGCGACGCGCGACGCTGCCGTTNGGCTGTCAGCGAGCGCAGCTGTTTACCGGTCCGGCACTTGCCTCCAACTGCAAAAAATCCCCAAGCAGTAAGTGCTCCCCCAGTGCCCTCTTCGGACGCCGCGGAGCCGCCGTGTGCCGGAGCCGCGCTCAGGACGCGCGTCTGCGGGCGGTGCCGGTGCCGGTCCCGGCCGGGAAGCGCGGCCGGCACTGGGAGGTGCTGTGTTGTCCCGGGGAGGGGAGAATACTGGGGAGGCGAGGGGCGGGTACCTCCTGTGGTCGGGCACGGGGGCCCTCCGTGCCTTGGAACCGTCCCCAACCCCGCTCCCGTCCCGCCTCCCATGCTGCGAGTGTCCGGCTCCGCTCATGCCTGTGCCTTGGGTTGACTTCCTCAGGCCGACTCGCGGCGATCGGAGCCGGGCGCTGTGTCTGGGGTCCTCGGGGCTGTTTGCTCCCTCAGTCGAGGCCTGGGGGCGAGGTGGGGCAGAGCGGTCACTCCCGCTCTGCCGTGGCAGGCGGCAGGATCTCATTCTCCCCATTCGCCTCCCCACTATCCTCTCTGCCGTGACTGGGGCAGCGCTGAGAGCGGCTTCAGTTCCCTTAGCCGCGGGCTGCTCTCTCTGGCATCCCATCCTGAGAGGTTCAGGAGGGTACTGGATCAGGCCGGTCCACTCCTGCTTTGTGCAGAGCATCCTCGGCTGCGGAGGGACCCAGAGAGGGATGTTGTTGGAGTTTCCCTCCCCAGGGCGGGTTTTGCCGGCTTGCGGGATTTAAACCTACTCACAGACTTAGTGAGCCAGAAATTGTCTCTCATTGCAAAAGCAAGAAGTGCCAGAGCTGAGGTTGAGGTGCAGGCTCCTTCTGTCGGCCGGGTGGGTTGCTTGGCATGAGCTAGAGAAATCCTTAAAGAAAGTTTCAGGAGGAAATCCAGCCATTTAAGTACTCTGTGCTGCAGCAGTTTCATAGGTAGTTAGAAAATGAAGCATCTGCCCTCTCCAGATGTGTTGCTATTAACACGTGCTGGGGTCCTGAAGAACACAACCAGCTGCGGGGACAAGGATTCTGTCTCTGTGCAGCTGGAAGAGAAGGGAATTGCTGCAGCTGATACTGGGCAACTTTCAGTGTCCTTATTTAAAGGTTTATAGTGACAGAGGAGAAAGCAGTGCAAGGCAGGTTACTACTAGAAGTGCTGGTTGTTGCAGACATAGAGCCTGTTCTGCCACACTCCTGTACCTGGCGTTACAGGGCCCGGCTGATGCAGGGGATGGGATTGGTGGCCCTCCTGGCTCTTGGAGATTTCCCTCTGCTCTTTTCCCCTGGGTGACAGCCAGGGGGTGACAGGGGCTAGGGCAGGTGAGAGCAGTTGAAAGAGAGACCTAGCTGCTAAATATAGTCCCTGGATGTGATCAAAGAAGGCAGGGCACCTGCACGCTCCAGCTTGCTCGCCTCCTCCAATTTCCTCCCCTTGGGCTTTGAAGAGGAAAGCTTCTTCTGCCTCCAGTTGCTTGGGCTGTGTTGGGGCACATGGCCCCTCTTACGGTGAAGGTTTTGACCTGGAAGTGAAGGGGCACGTTTTTGGCTACAGTGTGAGCTCAAAAGGTGGCAGCAAGGAGGGTGCAGGGGGCTGTGCATGCCTATGGCACGTCTGCCACACCTGAATTCCCACCTGCAGTGACTCTGCACTCTTTCCCCTGCCAGTTAGCCTTTGTGGGACACACCATTCTCCAGGGCAGCTCTGACAATGTCTGCGTTGTGGGTGTTTCTGTCTGCATTTTAGCTGTCTTACAGCAGGTGTGTTGTCCTGTGCAGGTGCCAGTTTGGAAGAGCTGCTTGCTGTCACTTTTGCTCAGCTTTCTTTTCTTCTGTGTGAAGCTCCTGGGTGCTCAAGCAGTCTGAGGAAATCAAAAGAGATGTGGTCGTTTTGGGGACCGGACTTGAGCCGAGCCCGCTGTGACTCGCTCTTTACAGAAGCCATCAATCAAAGAATGCAGGTTCCCAACAGGCTGAAGGTAGCAGACAGCTTCAGCCCTGTGGACCAGGAGCGAGTGGCAGAGGATATCCCTGCTTCCTTTCGGATGCACATCCCAGATAGGATTTCTCTTGCAGGTAATATCTTGGGTTGCCTTTTGGGGTGGCTGAAGATTGGTGGGGCTCTGCAACATCCCAGAGAGTACAGCCCCTTTGTAAAACATCCAGAGGTTTGCTTTGCAAGAGAAGAGGACAGGGGCAGATACTACAGTCAGCTTTCTTCTGGAAGGTAGCATGAGATGTTTGGGGAGAGGTGGGCAAAAGTAACTAACATAAAACAGAATGTGCCTTAGTTCCAGAAGGTGAGGAACAAAATCTGAGGGCATGTCCCTCAACATCTCTTACAGTTCCCTCTTGGCCTTTGATAGTTTTCTGCCATGGTTTGCACTTGGCTGGCACACAGCCACTTACTGACCCTCCCCTTGCCTCAGGGAGTGAGAAAGAGAATTGAAGTGGTAGAGGTAAGAAGACTTCTGTCAGGCCCAGCCCATTCCTGGCCAGTGGTCCCAGAGGATAGAATTCTGAAAGTGCAATCCTGGATGAGAGAGACCCTGGAAGCGAGAGCCAGCTCAGCTCCCAGTTAACCCTTGTCTCTGTACTGAGTCTGAGGTTGTATGTGATGGAATATTTCTTTGGCCAATCTGGGTCCATTGCTCTCTGTGCACCTGCACAGTACCAACACATGGAAAGTGTAAAAGTCCTTGATTCCTCAGCAACAACTAAACCCATCAGTATATTATTGGCATTCTTCTTATCCCAAATCCCACATCCACATCCCAAATCCAAAGCACAGAGCACTGTAGCTCCTAAGAAGGGGAAAAAAGGCCCAAAACATCTATCTCAGATGAAACTGGGACAGCTATCTGCTTTGGGATGCAGAGACATATGGCTCTGTCTGTCTCTTTGGAAACAGTTCCAAAACCTTACTTTCCTCAGGAGTATGTCCAGTTGCTTTCCAACCCATGCCTCTCTGGGCTGTCCTGCCACTTGCACCTGCAAGATGTCCATCTGGTATAATACAAGGCAGGCTCTCCTGTGTAGGTGGATCTCTCTTCTCTCCTCTCTTTAAGGTTGTTTGTTTAATTCTTTCCTCTCTCCTCCCTGTAGAAATATCAGATGCCAGTTTGAGGCCCATCCTGCTGAACCAGCAAAAGAAGATCCCTTCTGTTGTGGTGCACATGTCCCCAGACCCCTCTGCAGAGCCCACCCACCCTGGGGAGCTCCCTTTTCTGCATGTAGCCAGCAGATCGAGCTTCCAGAAACGCAAACGATCGGTAAGGTGTTTAGAGTGGATGAGGTTACCTGTGGTGGGAAGGGGAAGCAATCCCAGTCCAGGGTTTCTCAAGAGACAGAAGCCCAAGCCAGAGTGCTATCTCTCCTCACAGAGGGTCCTAGGAGGCCTAGGACTGAGGGTGTAGGAGTGATGGGATCCTTCTGTCCCATAGCCAGTACAGACTGGTGCACTGGGACATCAGCTTAGCCAGATTTCCTACTGCATTTTGTGAGAAGATAGGCTTAGGTGGGTTCCAGTCCCTCCCCCCACCCCCAGCTTCCTTCTCCTACTTTTGAAGTCCCTTGTCAACTCCTGTTTTCCATAGATGAAGTACAAGGCAGAGCTGTTTCATCATTGCAGCATAAAGGGTTCAGGTGTCAGTGCTGAGAGCACGTTTTAAACTTGTGTGACACTGATTCAAAGAGAGGCCCCTGACATGGGCAGGCAAAGATTTGGTTTGGCTGCTGGATCTGCTTATCTGCCTTCTCAAGTGCTTTCATCTTCCTGAGATTCCAGAACCTTTCCTGGATGTTAGGTTGAGGAATTTAAATCTTGAGTAGAGATCAGATCAGCAGGCTCCTTGCTGGTGGCCCTTGCCCTGCTCCAAGCATGTCTCCCCACCTACTCCAGCATCAGCTCACCAGGTTTGGAGCTCACATAATGCTCTCACCACCGAGTGCATTCCTGTGCTGATGGGCTCCTGGCACTGCAGACCATGCAGGGCACTGGGCTGGGCTTGCCCTGTGCAGGGCCCCTGGGCTGATGTGGTTGTGTTTGATGCCAACAGGGCCACCACAGCAGCAGGTCACGGCGGGAGAGGACTCCAAGTGACTCTGCCCATCTGGCCTTACACAGCCCGGGACAGCACCATGAGCGGTGAGCACAAACCCAGAGCCATCTGGGGTGGGTGGGGATCAGCATCTCCTGTCATCTGTGCTGCTCTAATGCTCTTTAGTGCCAGTGCCCTGAGGTGAGGACAGTGTCCAGACTGGGAAAAGGCAATACCTGGCAAGTCCTACTTTTGCTTGAGATGAATGTGTCTTCTGATGCCAGAAAGGTTTGTGCCAGGCAGCATGGAAGGAAGCTGTGTTGGTCCCCAGGATGATGAGCTCTCTGCTGAGAAGCAGGTTGGAGAGCACACCCCCTTTCACAGCAGGCTAGGGGCACTGGTGGACCTTGCTTGGCTATCAGGCCAAGAGGATATTGCTGCCCTCTCCGGCTTGTGCCAGTCACTCTGGCTCTGCCCATCTTCCTCTCAGTACTCTACTGCTCCAGCACTAGCATGGCAGAGTGCTGGGGTCTGCAGGAAGGTGACCACTGGCAAATGAGGCTCCAGGGCTTAAACAGGGCTTGACTCCTTAAACAAGGGTTGTTGAAACTTGTGGTGCCCTGCAGACAGGGTAGGCTGAGAGTATAATTACTTTTCAGCTCTTTGAGCATGTGAGCAGTAGTAAGGTGATAGTGATTCTTGCCTCATGGCCTTGGCCCAGAGACTTGCAGGTGGAGAAATCCAAGAGCAGAGCCACTTCACCCTTAGACATCCAAGTTTGTCCTGGGTGGCAGGAGAGCTGCCTTCTGCAAGCTCTGCGAGAGCACCTGGTGAAAATTTGATTGTCTCACAGCCATGGATGGCTTTGGAGGAGTCAGGAGACTGCCTCTGAGACTAGAGGCTGCCAGAAGAGGTTCTCCCACCTGGTGCAGTGGGGGCATGGGTGCTGTAAGGCGTTGCCCAGAGGTGCTTGGAGCTGCTGAAGAGATGAAGGGCACCGCCGGAGGCCAAGCTGTGCCCATGCCGTGCCAGGGCAGGAAATAACAGATGTGGTTCTGTGTGCACCCCAGGCCGGACACGTGCCCCCAGCCTGCAGGCAGTGCCCTGCTTCCCCTCCTCACCGAGACAGGCAGGATCTACTCCATGCAGAACATCTTCCAGACCATGTACCTTCTGGGCCAGGTGCTCTTCCAGCGTGTCCAGGGCTCTCTGCAAGACCCAGTGCTGCCCAGGTGACTTAAGCTTGGCTTGAGCCACCTCCCTGTCATTCTGCAAGGACTTAGCTTTGCCTTGCTAAGGCATGAGCCAGGCATGAACTCTGTAAGCCTCAGGCTGCTTGGTGCAGGAGCAGGATGATCCTGCATGGCTGCTTCAGACTCTCCCTCTCGCCTGTCCTGTCTGCCTGGCCTGGGAGTGCCTGGTGCCACCAGCCTGGGTGGGCACACTGCTAACCCAGCCCAGCTTGTGTCTCCTGCTTAGCTTAATGCCAGTCCCCTGGGCAAGACAAGTGATGGGACACTGCCTGTAGCACTGCTGGGAATTCAGCTGCTCTTCACTACTAAGCAAGTGTTGATTTTGTTGCATATCTTGATAGCCTGATGGAGGCAATGTGTGAAGGGAATCAAAATCCAGAACAGACGGCCTGACCCAGGTCCTGCCCCCAAGACACCCTCTCCTACAGGCTTCCACCACCCTTGGCTGTATCTTGGTCACTCTTAATTAAGCTTTTCCATGAACAGGCTGCACTGAGTTATTCATTCCATAGCTGATGCCTCTGGCCAGGGTGCAGTATGCCTGTGTGCTCGTTGGAGCTGGTATGTAATGATCTCAGTCTCTTTGGATGTGCTGGAGCAGCTGTCCCCACCATGCCCTGTGCCAGGGCAGTAAATGTAACATGTTCAAAGATATCATTGCAGCCTCGAGGTGTCCTCACTACTCTAAGGCTCATGAGCAGCCAGAGGAAAGTCTAAATACTTCCAATTCTCCTTGAGCAAATCATCTAGGCAGAAAGGGAAGAGACAGTGAGCATCCATAATGGGTGGCACAATGTGCCTTCCTTATCCAGCTGGTGTAGAGATGCAGGCAGTGGAGCTGGCTTCTGTCTGCAGAGGACGCAAAGTGATGTCCCTGTTTTTAACCACAGTAGGCTGACTGTCTTCAAATCCTACATGCCTTTTTTTTTTGGTTTTTTTTTTTGTCGTTGTTGACAAAGTCTGGCCATTATCAACAGATCTGGTTGGTGGCTATGCAAGACTTCTTTCTCCCATCAGTAGTAAAGGAAGTTTAGGTCATGATGCCATAGAATCATAGAATGGTTTGGGTTGGTGACCTCCAAAGGTCATCTAGATCAATCCCCTTGCAGTCAGCAGGGACATCCTCCACTAGAGCAGGTTGCTCAGAGCCCTGTTGAGCCTGATCTTGAATATCTCCAGGGATTGGGCCTTGCCTACCTCTCTGGGCAACTTGTTCCAGTGTTCCACCCTCATGGTGCAAAACTTGTTCCTAACATTCAATCCAAATCTACTCCTCTCTAATTTCAAACCTTTGTCACTCTTCCCATCACTGCAGGCCATTGCAAACAGTCCATCTGCAAACAGTCCCTTTGCAGCCTTCTCGTAGACCTCCTTCAGGTACCAGCAGGCTGCTATTAGGTCTCCCCAGAGCCTCCTCTTTTCCAGGCTGAAAAACCACAGCTCCCTCAGCCTGTCCTTGTAGCAGAGGTATTCCAGCCTATCCTTGTAGAAGTGTTCCAGCCCTCTGAAAGGTGATGGCTTGTGGAACTCCTATGACACAGTGGAGCGAGTCTCAGGACTTTCCCCAGGTCTTGATATTCCTTTGAAGCCAGCCACCTTGAAATGCCTCTGTTTGGCCCTTTGCATTGCTTCAGGTACATTCTGTTGTCTCTTCAGTAAAACTCTGTACCTTTAGGCCATAATAGTTGTAGTAGTAATAATAATACTAATAGTGAGCTGACTTGTTTGCCTTGCAAGTTCAGTAAAGAGAAGTCCGGTCCTGGACAGAGGCTGGAATATTTTCCTGACAGTGAATTCTTGAAGGGTCTGAGTCTCCAGAAGATAATTTCTGGTCTTTGCTCTAAAGGGTTCATCTTTATCAGCTGAGATTCTTCAGTCAGAAACTGCATAATATGCCCTTTTTAAATGCCTCTGTGCTAGGGCAAAGAGGATTTGCTTTTTGTTGTGACTTTCATTTTACACTGCAGCTACATTACAGGGAAGTGTTACCTCATAAATCCACTTTCAGACAGGTAGTCACTGAATCTCCCCATGCTTGCCTTCAGTGAGATCAGCATCATGCTGCAAACACAAATTCTGTCTCCTCCCTAAGGTCCCTGAAAGAGGCACTCATTAGCCTGCACGGTACCAGCTGAGTGCCCATGTGAGTTACTGGTGTGCACAGGGGAGTTTGGAGTATGGAAGAGCTGATGTAGGGCCAGCCTGTGGTGATAGGGGCAACAAACTGAATGTGGCAATTTTGCTTTCTCTCGCTGTACTTTCTCTCACTTTATTTTGTGGCTTGGTGCTGTGGGCCCTGCAGCATTGCACTAAACCACCAAATAAGGTGGAGATCTGTGGTCGTTGCCTCTATCTCAGTGGTGGCCTCCTTGCTTCCAGGGATAGAAGGAAGTGTTGCTTGCATGGGTTGCTTATTTATGTGTCCAGTTGAAATTTGCTAATAAAATAGCAGGTGAAATTTGCTATGAGAGCAAAAAAAAAGATTCTGTTTTTGTTGTCGTGGTTGTTGGAGTGGAGGAAAAAATAAGCTGTTATATGTGGAGATCCTGGAGAGGAACAGATCCTCCTCTCAGTTAACACAAACCCTTTTCCTGCTGGGTGATGCCCTTGCTCAGATGCTTCCCATAGCTGATGGATGCTTCCTACCAGCAGAGTCCTTGCCTGCTGATGTAAACAAGATCTTCCCTCCATTTTGGCATCAGCCCTGTGTTACATATTTACCTGAGTGCCTTGAAAGATGATTTATCCAACCCTCGGGGAATTCTTCTGGCTGGAGAGAATGGATGCTCAGTGAGTGCATTTTCTCTCTGTTAGACCTCTCAAGAAACGCCAGCACATGTCTGACCTGTTGTCTGTCATGGCATGCACTTATATTTTTGTTTTGGTCTTTATGGGGTGCATTGTGGAGGGGTATAAATATGCATGGTGAGGGCTTTAGAATAATGAATAGGTGCTGTGCAGGTGCTGTTTCCTCTCTCCTGATGCTGTGTCCAGACAGCACATCCTGCTGAGCTGCCTGCATGGCTCAGCTCCCAGTGGCAGTGCCACACGTGTGGTAAGGCAGTTGCACCTCTTGAGTAGTGTCTACCTGCATCTCTGTTTTTCTTCAGCAGCTCCCAGGAGGCCACCTTAGCTCCAGAGAGCATCTCAGAGGAGGTTGGAGTGGGTGAGATGGCAGCAATGAGAAAACAGGTGAGATGGGGGTAAAGGTCTGCAAATACCTCCTGGAGAAGCCATAGGAGGGTGGGTGAGGAAGCTCCAGGCCTCTTTTGCTCAGTCCTCATGGGGTAACATTGCCAAAGTAGTCTCAACTGTTACTGCTCCTGGAGAAGCAGTGGAGGATCTACCTGTGTGTTACCTGACACATTCTTGTGTCACCCACTCTAGGTGGTGCTGTTCTGGCAGGG
>VWYK01079135.1:90888-102437 GCA_013399775.1 Semnornis frantzii | reverse complement strand
GATGGTTACCTCTATAAAGCTTTCATGGAATGATGAAGTAGCACTGAAAGACCAGAGGCTACCTAGAGTCATCTGCTGTGAAACACTTGAGGTTCTGAAATCATGAATCAAGCACCAAATATCAGCAGTTTTAAAAATTAGTCTGAATTTCAACTTTTTTTTTTGGCTGCTGACTTTTCCGTGCCTGTTTTCTAGCTTCTCATCTCTTGGTTTCTCCTTGTATTCTGAAACCTCCAAGCAAGTGCTTTCCATGTTTGGTAGGATATATAGAATGGGTGAGTGTTTGAAGACTCTACCTCCTCACTTTGAAGCATGAGGTCATGTTTTCAGAGCTTTTCTCCCCCTCCTGAGGACTCAGAATTTTTCACACAAATTTGGATTCCAAGCTAATCACATGAATCCGGAAACCGGAAATTTCTGAATAAACCCTAAGGTACTGAGAAAATCTCCCTGAAATCAGAAAAGTGGACAAGCACACACAGTGTCTTGGACAAAGCCAAGCTTGCTTGAAAGCTCCAGGTCAATCCTTTCTCTAGTGATGGTTTAGTTGCCATAGAGACAACCAGGTCTCACTTCATCCTCCAGCACTCCCACTATTCGCTAGTGACCCTTCCGGATTAAAGTTGGAGGGTTTTGGATCATTCTCTTTATTTTTATCAGTGGTGTAGCACACCATCTAATCCTAGTTGTACCTCTCAGGAAGGAAAAAAAAAAAAGCAAAAAAAACTCCAACCTCCTTCCCCCCACATTTGTTGTGTAGGCCAATTATCCGAAGTGGTGACAAGTAGAGAAATGAATTAACCATAGCTTTGCAATGTCAGCATTATTTATCTTGTATAAGCTTTGCTCAGCTCAGCTGTGGATCAGTAAAGGACTGCTTTTATTCTTCCCTCCTCTCTTTGATACTATGTTGTTGGGGTTTTTTTCCTCCTCTCCCCCCCACCCCAAGTGTTTGCCTGCCTCCTGGAGTCGTTCTCCTCTTTGGAGCTCCCTGATCCATTGCATCTGCTGCATTTGCAGGTGTTCCCCTCTCCTGGGGTATGTGGTTTCTCTCACCTGCTCACTTGACATGCTCTAACCCTTCTGTTTGCTAAGCTTAGAGATTATTCTGCCAGCCAGGAAACCGTGTGAGATTGGTGGCAAGACTCAAAGTGAAAACAAAACTCAAGAGAAAAGCATTCAAAGGGACTGCAAAACTGCTTGGATTAGCAGAAGGCGACAAAGAGGCTTTAAGAGGTAGGGCAGCAACACACACTCTGATTTGCCCTGCATCTCACAGCAAAATTAATTTGCTGATCTCAGATGCCAAAGGAAAAATAAAAATAAAAATTTAAAAAAAAAAAAAAACCAAAAAAAACCCTTGAGCCAAAGAGAAAATCCCACCCAAACTGGCCTCTACCTGGGGCAGGATAGGGTGTGCAGGCAAAGCCAGAGCAGCCGTTCCCAGCAGCAGCCACAGTGACAAGCTGAAACCCTGCTCCACATCCTCTCCCTGTCTTGGGGATACTAATTTTTGAGTTTTCCTCTGGAGCATTACCTGCATCCATCATGACTTATGCTAACTGCCTGTGGAAGAAAAAAAGCATTTCCTTTCTCTCTTTCCTTCAGTGCTTGGGTGGGATAGCAGTAAAGGCCACTGGGCTGATGTCCCCTTGGCAGCATAAGGTGCCTGGGGAGACAGTGGGAGCTCAGCCCAGCACATGCTATGTGGAGTGGGACAACTGTGGAGGTCATTCAGCAAGATATGTCCACTCTGAGTTAAAAGCAGAAACATTTAATAAGAAATGTATCTCTGAGTCATGATGCTCCAGGGACTGGTGATGGCCTATCTTATCCACCAGCCTTGCTCAGGGACTTTCTTAAGGTCAGGTTCTGGGCTTAAAATTATCCAGCTGTGAGAAGAATAAGCACTTGGTCATGTTTGCTCATTCAAGATAAAAGTGAGTCACTCATAATGACTTTCAGAGGGAAAATTATGTGAGTAATACTTTGAGGGGGAAAAAAAAAAGGTATGAAAAATATGGTGGGGGAGATTTACAGCATATTTAATAATCGTGATCCTCTCAGAGCACTGTTCCTGCTGCTCCCCATCACCTGATTGCACTGCTCTGGAGCATGCTAACCCTAAAATGGTCTGCAAACACATTTGTGTCGCTCAGACCTATCTGTATTTAGAGAGTGTCTTGGAGAACACATTAAACACTTGAGCTGCTAAAGCGAGTGTCAGCACTGTCCCAAGAGCCTCTGAAATAAATGATGTCGTTAACCACATCCTGGGAATACTCGTATCAATCTCCCAGCTCTGTGCAAACCTGCTTGGCTGCACCAGAGCCACAGGTGTCAAAGGCAGTGTTGGCACATTTTCAGTGGCTCACAGCAGCCAGTGCCAGCAGCGAGAGGAGCTGCAAGGCCAGATTCTGCTACTGGCTCCTGCTGGGCTGCAAATGGAGAAGCAGACAGGAGATCTTGGTTTGGGTTCCTCACAGCCAACACTTGCCTCTTCATCTGCCAGCATCTCCCTGGTCATGCCAGGCTCCTGTGGCCACTGTGCCTCCAGCCCAGCAAAGCACAGCCAGTCCAGCATGTTAGCCTGCATGTGTGACAACGTCAGACCAGGCAATTGGAGTTGGAGGAACACCTACTGCTGAGTTATTCCCCTGAGGGGGAGAGTGGGTGGGAAAAAATAATCTCTTTTAAGAAAAGCACACCCCAAAAGATGGTTTTCTACAGAGAAAGCATGAGAGGTGTTGCTGAGGACCACAGCACCTCTGAGCAGGTGTCTATATCTCCAGGAAAGGTGTGTCCCAACAGGAGTGCTCTGAAAACGCAGGACTGATGGCACACAGCACCAGCTCACCAGGGCCCTGGTGAAACATGAACACCTGCACAGGCACAGCTCCCTGCACAGCTCCAGGCACCACTCACTTGCTCCCCGGTAGCACAGCCTCTGCCTCCTTGGCACTCAGGTTAACCAGCCTGTTTCCTGTTGCAGTCTGTACATGCATCCAGGCAGTACCAACACCTAGCTCTGCCAGGTTGGCTCTGCATTGCTGGTGGATGTGGGTAAAATGGCAATATGGTCATAGCTGGCAGCTCGGGGTCATGTCCACACCACACAGCTCCCCAGGTGCTGAGCTCAGCCCTGTGGCAGGCAACATCCCAGCCCTCACAACTATTCTGACAGGCAGCACTGTGCTAAGCCCAGTGAGGCAAAGCTATCACTGCCAAGTAGTGGGGAAGAAAAAAAGGTTTCCATGGCTATTGTATCCCATCAGCCCTTGTAACCTCTTCAAATATAACTGCTCCTTAGAAGGTTTACTGCTCTTATTTAGGTACATAAAAGACATCCTCCCGTGCTGTTCCTTGTTTCACACATCAGCCAATGCTTTGTGCATTTTCTGCACAGATATATAGACAAGCTTGTACTTCTAGCAGGCACTCCAGGGAGTTCAGCAAGAGCAGCAAGCTCTTGGTTTTCTGGTCACCATCACAAGGTTTAATGTGGTTGCAAGACAGAGGGTTGTCAGAACCTTAGGGGCACTCACTAGGGATAATGCTTTGCAAGCGAAAGTGTTCACTCCTGGATGAAACAGACTATAGATAATCTTGAGAAGGAGTGGAGATCTGCAGCATCTTTGAGGGCAAAACTGGGACCTGAAGCCATGAGAAGACTGAGGGCAGGTGGAGTCATTTGTCTTGGTGAACAGGGAAGCCTGGCATCTGAGGATAGGAGTTGCTACTCTCATACAGCTCTCCTGATATGTCATGACCTGGTCTTGATGGTTGGCCAAATCCCTGGAGAATCTCAAGCATCAGCTCTGCATATTAAACCTTGAGCCAGCTGGCACATCTGAGGTTTGGATGTACAGCATGCTGAAGCACCTTGGTGGGCTGAGAGAAGGCTGAGCTGTAGGCACACATGCAGCAGAGCATCTCTCCAGCCCCATGGCCAGAGTTGCTGGAGCCCCAGCCATGGTCCGAGCAGCTCCCGGTGCCCAGTCCCGTCCTGCTGCCACGTGTCTGGGCTGCACACGAGAGGGAGGCTTTCCTGTTCCCAGCCATCAGCTTTCCCTCCCTGCCCTTGTTTCTTTGCACCAAGAGGCCTTGCTAATGCTGCTGGGCAGCAGGACTCTCGACACAGCTGTAATGTAATTTTGCATGTGTTAATTTCATTTCTTGGCTTTGCTTAATATCAGTTATTGTTCTGCTGAGATCGTAACCAAGAACGGGTGAAGCTGGTTCAGAGAAAGCAGCCAAGCCCATGCCTTTCATTTCCCCTCTCCTCCCAGCTGCCATGACCTTTGCCCATTATTAGAACCAAAATTGAAACAAGCCTTTGCTTTCTGAGGCTCTGAACTACTCAGCTCTGAGTCAAATTAATGGAACAAGGGAACTGATTCAGACGGCCACAAGCTGTTGTTTCGGTTCCACCTTAAAGCAGTTCCAGCTCTATCAGCTCTTTTCTTTCCTTCTTTTAAAATGTAGCTGGTACCAGCTCAGTAAGAGGCCAGTTGACAGTGGCTGTGGAAGCACTGGGATGCCCCCAGCTCCTTCTAACGCTGTCACGTTCCCAGACACCACCATGGCAAGCAGCAACTCACATCTTCCACACTGCCCTGCCCAAGCAGGGGCTCTTGGTCACACGGGATGGATCCAGTCCATTGCTGCTTTGCTAGGAAATCAGCAACATGATGTGGCAAACAGTGGATGTGTGGTCCTTTGGAGCAGGAGAAAATCACTTCATGGGTTTACTGTCTCCCAAAAAACCAGCAGCTGGTGCTTTATCCCTTGGAGTAGTGAAGAAGCTCTACTCAAATGAATGCTTTGTATAGTCTCACTCAATTGTAGCACACCTACTATTAGTCACCACCACAACAAGCTCTGTTTGGACATCAGTGCAACCTGTACAGTTCCTAGGGGAGGGCTAATTACATCAGCACAAGCATTTTTTTCCAGTCTCACCACATTTCTGCACCACAGGTTTTTACTGGTCCAGACAACTCGGCGTAGCTACACCCATACTCAATTCTCTGGAGTAGGTAAGCCAAGCCCCTAGGAAAAAGGCTATTATGGGTTCTCTGAGTCACTGTGTGCCTTCTCCACTAGTACTTAAACCTGATACTGATCCATACTTTTGTTGAAAGCAGAAACTAAGCAGGTGAACAAGCTAGAAAGGTGCTTTTAAAGACTTTTTCACCAAAGGTGATTTCAAAATATTTTCCAACTCAGCACTCTTTACTGTAAATACACCACCTAGGTTTCCAGGGGCCTTTGGGGTAAGAAGATCAGCATTGTAAGGAAGCATCTTCTCTGCCAAAGTCTGATATTTGAGGAGCTCCTACTTGTGGAATAACACAGGTACCTGTTGTTTGTTTTGGCAATTCCAAAATCACAGCGTTCCCAGAGACTACACACACACACCCTGGCTCTGGGAGAGCCCTCACTCTTGATACCGGAAGAGATAAACTGTGCAACTGTCAAATAGCTGAGATTCAGGCCAAACGACCAATCTGCTCTTCATTTGAATGACCACCGCTGAGCACAACTGCTGGGAACAGAAGCACTTCTTGACAAGGAAAATTGAGATTTGGGGTAGGAGCACCCTTCGCACCCAAGAAACATGGGAACATTCCCATCCCATCGGTGTTTCATGGCCATATACACAGAGGACACAGTTCATCTCCAGGCTACGATGGGCTTGAAGCAGAATGACAATTCAGATTTGAACATTCAAGGGTGAATTCAAAAGACAGAGCCATCCTGCCCACCTCTTCCAAAGCTGCCAGAGTGCCAGCAGGTACAAGGACTTGGGAAGGCAGAGAAGTCGGCAAAGCTGAGCAGAAAAGCTTAATGCAGGCAAAACTTATGCTGACTCTAGGGCATGGGCATAACATTTCTCCTCTTAGCTTCTCCTGTGAGACCTAGTTCGAAGCCAGTAAGAGATAGAAACCTGCTGGCAAAACAGATAAAATCTAGATACAAACCAAGCTTTAAAGCCACTAAGAAATAGTGCTGGTGCACACATGGGCAAGGCTTGAAGATGTGTTGGTGCAGGACCTCAGATTAAAGGTAGGCAGAGAAACTCTCAGCACCACACCAGCGATGACAGGACAATGTCCGTGACGACGCCTTTTATCCTCTTCAAGAAAACAAAGCAAACCCTTGGACATGCACTGCAGAGTCATGTGTGAAACAACAGCCTGTTACCTCAGCACCCAGCTTCTTGCCTGGAACCAGTTTGCGCCATACAGCGTTTACACAGAGCATTTTTTCAGCCCCCCAAGGCGGTGGTGATTACTCACCTTAATGTTCAACGTTTCTCCAGATCCAGCTCACAGGAGTTACCGCACACCAGCCAGCCAGGCTTAGCAAATCTTTGCCCTTTCCTCCATTATTGATCTGACATTTCCTCTGCCGTATTTCAGCTGAGAATTAAATTAACACCATATCTGTGGCCATCACCTAGTTAAAGCAGCCCAGCTGCACGGGCTGGCACACCCTTTGTTTAGTCAATCACCATCTTCATTTTATTAATTCACCAAACCTTGCTGTTGCTTCTGAAAAGTGGAAGATGCCATTAGCAATGCTAATGAAAACCAGCAGACTCATTATGCCCAGCACTCTCCAGACAACCTCCAAAGAGCTTTCTCCATCCTACAGAGGCCTCGCTCCACAATTCCCAAGCTTTATTAACGCACTGTTTGCATTCCACTGGACACTTTCTCAGCAGAAGATATGCCTCACTGCTCACTGTGTTGTAACCAGATGTACCAGCCCACTGCTGCATTTGGGGCACCTCCAAGGGGTCTTCTGGAATGGCTCTGCTTAAGCTCTAGCACCAAAGAGAAGCCAGCACAAGTGCAAAAGTCAGCATCTCAGCCCTTTCCCTCACTTCCCATACTCTTTTTTCAAGTTTGAGCTACCCAATTACTTCCACAGTTAAATATTCGTTTTCCTTTCTGCTTTTACAGCACAGAAATGCCATTGAAGGATCAGCAGGAAAAATAAATGACTTAGAAGAGACTGTTTGGCCTGAGGAAGAGGTGTCCTCAGCATAGACTCACCCGCCTGCCCGGATTTACAGGGCTTTCTGTGGTATTTAATAAAGATTGCTGTTCTGACAATAAAGAGAAACATCTGCTGCCTTGTCTCTGGCCTGCTTTAACAGGCTTTATTTTCCCTTAAGAGAACAGCTTGGACTGTATAAGACTCAAGCAAGTATCACGTACTTTGATACAGCCCCAGCTTGTTGAAATCTTACCTGAAAACTTAAAAATTACCTCCCAAAACCAAATGCTACCCTAAACGAAAGTCTCAAGGACACGTGAAGGCCCAGACACTTTCAAAGAAGCACTTTCAAGGCTGAAGACTGGGTCTAAAGATTGTTCCAGCTACAAAGGAGGTCTTCGAATAGGGTCTGCACAACATGATGCACACAGCCTGGGTCTCCACTCTCACAAAGCTCTGCTGCAGCCAAGGTGAGTCACAGTTTCACACACAATAAGCTTGATGAAGACTAAACCAAGGTATCACCTTCAGTCTTTGGCTGATCTTCTACCCAGCTGAAAAGCAAAGTTTCCAAGAGCTACATGTTGCTGGATGACTTAGAGCTGTCACTGGAGACACCAAGGATGCTTTAACCCCTGAGCATTTTGACTGGAAGAAGATAATTTTCAGTTTAAGGAACAAAAGTAAGCAAACAATAAAGGAAAAAAATCCATGCTGATGCTTCTTATCCCCTGTGAAGCTCTGAACAGGAATTGGTGCAGGCTTGTTGGCTCCAAGCATAAAATACCTGTAGGTAAATAAAAATCCTTATGCCACATTGTGTTGCCCTGCACTATTCCTCCACGGAACAACTAAAAAGAGGTTTCTACTGTAAGTTCTCACTTGCTTCTTTTAAGCTTTTACTTTTCATTTGCAAAAACAAAAGCTGCAATGGAAGATGATAAATGTTAATGTTGGTAAATGCACTGTGCTGGGCAAAGTCATGCAGTATTCAGGCAGATGATGGCTCTCTGCAGAAGTGTTTTGGAGGAGAAGAGATGAAGCTTAGGGCTGGTTTGACACTGCTACACACTCCAGGCTGCTGTTCTGCAGCCCACTGGGACTAGTCATGGGGCAAGAGATTAAGCACACGCAGGAAGCACGTGCAGCCTCTGAGCTGTGGTGAGAGACAGTCCTCATGCTAAAACCTCACCACCTGAATAGCCCTGCTCAGCAGAAAAGAAATCTTCTCCATTTCAGAGATAGGGAGATGCTGTGCCACACTCCCTCGCACAGCTTAGCTGATGCAGTTTAGGAATAATCCGCCTTGCTTCTCCTATCAAACATAAAACCCTTTCCAGTTGTGTCAAAGCGTATGGCGCATTCTGTAACGTGGGCAAAATACACTGGGGATTAGGCTGGGACCACTGAACTCCTTTCACTTGTTAGGATAAGAGACAGTTAAAGCTCAGGTCTCCAGAGGCAGAAGACAGGGACATTCCCCTGATGCTGCTCAGTTACAGACACTTTCAACGCACAGTGCAGTGAAAGCCCAGCCTGGTGCTTCACCTCCCAGCCACCACAGGCATGCACCAGGGACCACAACTTACTTGGGCCCTCTGCACTTTGTTTCCCCTGATGACTGTCCTCATGTTAGCAGGGATGTTAAATTTACTGCCCCATCCTCTAGTTTGGTTTCTGAAAATATGTTATAGGACTGGAGGGCACAAATCATACAAACCAAATGCCTGAAAACATTGTCACACTCAAACTCTCCTTGCAAAACAAGAAATCACTTCAGGTCAGCTTCTGCACGGGCAGTTTATTCAGCCAAGACAAGAGAGCCATTGGAGCAAATAATTGAGGAATAATATGATAAAACACGATATTAGCAATAGCTGCTGTTACCAATGGGCCTTTGAATGAGATGTGTTGGGTGTGCTGCACATGCCCTGCTCACTGTCAGCTCCCTGCTCCAAACAGATTTGCTGAAGATTTGAGCCCTAATCTGCACAGTGTAACATTATCTACAGTGTTTGTATTTGTATGCTGATCTTCCATGCCTAGACGTCAGCTTTGGCTCCCAGGGGACTCCCTGACTCAATTTGATCATGCCTGTTCCAAACAACAGCACACCAGCTTCTGCACAGAGAAAAGGGTTTGGTTTCCTTCTTTTAAAAACATAGTTTTTACAGAAGGCAGCTGATTTTTGGTGCCTGCCCCTGACACTCACCCCAGATTTCAGAACTGCAAAGCAGCAAAAAGCATCCAATGTCTTTGTCAAAGGGCCTCACCCAGGGACCCAAAACACAGTTTGTAAAGTCTCTGGGCACTGCTGTAAAAGCTGCTGGAGAGTGTCCATCCAGCAGCCCTCTCCAGCAAAGCCAGGCTGCAGGCTGGGGAGAGCTGGCGTGGTGCCACGTGAACCACAGCCATACTCTGTGACCTAGCAGGCAGCATGTGCTCACAGGAGCAGACTCAATGGTCTGGCCATAACTCTCACCATACAGAGACCATCACATTATCCAGAGCACGGAGCAGATCCTCAGCTGACGTAAATCAGTGAGAGCCCACAGACCCCATTCATACACCAGCCCAAGCTGGGACAGCTCTGAATCACTTAGCACTGAAAATGCAAGAAGCTAAGAGCAGGCCCTGAGCTGTTACCAATTAATGTTGTTTTTTTCCAACGTGCCCAGGATGAAACAGTGCATATCAGGAACGTTACCCTACAAGAGAAGAGCACCTGCCACTCCTATGGTCACAGTCTCCTTTTTTCCTTTATCTTGGGTTTCTGACTCCTTAATCTGTTGTGGAATGTCATTTAATTAAGCATTTTCAAGGTTCACTCTGGGCCGTGGGATTATGCAGTAAGCAGGCAATGCTGGCCTGAAGTTGCGATAATTAAGGCCACGAAGGACAGCTTGGCACATTGTCTAATCGGGGAGCCAACATAAATATGCCAGAGCTGGTACTAAATGTTTCCATGGTAGAAGCATTCAGACTTACTAGATGGGGTTTCCCTTCATCGAACAAGGAATAGAGAATTTTTTAAAAAATTTTAAGCACATTTTTCAGTTAAATCAGATTAAAAGGGAAATAAAAGGGACAGAGTAGAAACATTCTTGACATTACAGCAGCTGCCCGAGCTTGCTGCCTTTGAACAAGGGCTAACTGAACACTGAGAGAGAGATCCAGCCAGCGTGCAGCACTGCTGTCTTCTGCATCCCAGCTCCAAACAGGACAGAATCACACACTTAGAATCACTGAGGCTGGAAAAGACCTCCGAAGTCATCAAGCCCACCCTATAACCTAACATCACAACATCAGCCAAACCATGCCACTGAGTGCTACGTCCAATCTTTTCTTAAAGACTTCCAGGGATGGTGACTCTACCACCTCTCTGGGCAGTCCATTCCAAGGCCTAACCTCCCTTTCCCTGAGGAAGGGCTTCCTAATATCCAACCTAAACCTCCCCTGGCACAGCTTAAGACCATGCCCTCTTGTCCTGTCACTGGTTGCCTGGGAGAAGAGCCTGACCCCCATCTGACTACAACTCCCCTTCAAGTAGTTGTAGAGAGTGATAAGGTCCCATCTAAGTCTCCTCTGAACAACCCCAGCTCCCTCAGCCTCTCCTCAGGTCTTGGACCTGCAAGGACAAACCTTCTGGCTAACAGAACCGAGCACAGTTGTTGTGACCCAAGGGAGTTGCCAGGATTCCCACCCAAGGAGCTGCCAGCATGCCACCAGGGCCAGCTGTGCCCATCTCCGCTCACTGTGACATCCTCTCAGCTGAAGCACAGCATGGGCCAGGGCTGCAGCTGGTGAGTGCTGGCAGCTGTCCACCAGCTCCACAAAGCAGTCACTTCCCTCCATGGCGAGTGGGGCAGCTGCATCCTTACAGCACATGTTGGGTAATCTGGGGGAAGTAAAAGAGGAAATGGCCTACCAGGGCTGGAGGTGTTCTCTCGCCATGTATCTCTGTGCAGTCATTTAGTGCCCGTCGATGTCTCTAGTAGCCCCAAGTGCACTCATGGTTCATCTGAAGAGAACCAACCTCCTTCTCCTCCCACATTGCAGATGCAGGCATGTTGCTTGTATTCCTGCCTTCACTTCTCACCTTCACATCCAGCTGACTTGCCTAGACTGCTCCTTAGACAACATTTCTCCTAATTGTTTTCCATTCTCTCCTTTACACTCCAGTCCTGTGAGGCACACCATTAATTTGTGCAGACTCAAACAAATATCTGTGGAAAAAGACAGAGAACCTCAGAACGTGACACCAGCAGGTAGTTGTAGATCACAGTACTCAGTACTGGTCAGGCCACACCTTGAGTACTGTGTCCACTTCTGGACCCCTCAGTTCAAGAGATGTTGAGGTACTGGAACATGTCCAGAGAAGGGCAATCAAGCTGTTGAGGGGCCTGGAGGAGAGGCTGACGGAGCTGGAGGTGTTAGCCTGGAGAAGAGGAGGCTCAGGGGTGACCTCATTGCTGTCTACAACTACTTGGAAGGAGGTTGTAACCAGGCAGAGGTTGGTCTCTTCTCCCAGGCACCTAGGG
>VWYK01079135.1:50352-90753 GCA_013399775.1 Semnornis frantzii | reverse complement strand
CAGCCTTGGTCCCCTTCTCTGGAAACATTCAAGCACCTCAACATCTTTCTTAAATTGAGGGGCCCAGAACTGGACACAATACTAAAGGCATGGCCTGACCAGTGCTGAGTACAGGGGCAGAAGGACTTCCTTGGTCGTACTGGCCACACTGTTCCTGATGCTGGCCAGGATGAATGATGCATTCCATGTAACCACCAAGAATATGAAAGGAAGATGAAAAAGCTTGTTAATTTTTTTAATTAATTTTTTTTTTTCTAAACAGAGAGACAAATAGGAAAGAGCTGTATAATATAGGAACAACTTCAGGTAACAGTCTCCTCTGGTTGCTAAACTGCAAGTCTCACAGGCCAGGGACAACTTCGTGTCCATTCTCATTGTACAGCGCCCAGCACAAACAGGGCTTCGGCCTCTGATCAGATGCATCAGCAGGTCACACAGTTCAGACAAAGACTTGCAGCAGCCAGGTCATTCTCCTTCTTTTATGTGCACCTGAGAAAAACACAAATCAGACTTGAAGTAAGCAATATTCTTCCTTTTTTGTTGTTGTTTTCTGCAGAGCAGGCAGTGGAGCCAAGAGCTTCAGGGCTGCAGGAGCAGCACAGCTTCCCCCAGCGCCTCCTCATTAGACACATCTCCTGAAACACGCTCAGTGTCATATCCAGTTAGTGTCAGGTGACAGGCGTTTGCTTCTGTAACATTCACTTTAACAGTGGTATTATTACTTTTACTTGAGTGCTTTGATTTAAGCCACAGGAGATGTCACAAATTAGTGTTTACAAAACTTAACACGAGGGGGCTGTCAGTACTTGCTTGAAGACAAGGATTTAGACGGTTGAGACCCCATTGCAGAGGTAGCAGACTAATTACCGGAGCCTGGATACAGAAGGATTCCAGACCCAAGTGTCACCTCAGGCAGAAGTGAAATTAATGATGCTCAGAGTGCAGCTCAGAGGCACACTGGACTGAACCACCCCTCCCTTTTTCATTCATTCTCCGGTTTGTTTCTGTTTTGGGGGGAGGTTGTTTCGGTGTGGCGCTTTTCTTGTTGTTGCTGTTTTGTTGGGGTTTTCTTTTTCATTTGTTTGGTTTTGTTTTGTTTTATTTGTTTGGTTGGTTTTGGTTGTTTTTGTTTTGTTTTGTTTTGTTTTTTAAATAGGCAGTGCAAAAAAGGAATTAAAAGAACAGAATGAAAATGTCTGGTTCAGCTTGGCAGCCACTCCATCTGCTAACAGCAATGCACATCTTAACACTCCCTGTTAGATACAAGCAGGCGCTTAAACCATACACATCTCACAGAATAACAGAATCATCTGGGTCAGAAAAGGCTTTTAAGATCAAGTCCAACTTTCAACCCACCACCACACCAATTAAACTATGTCCCAAAGTGCCATGTCAATACGTTTCTTGAACACCTCCAAGGATGGGTGACTCCACCACCTCACTGGTCAGCCTGTTCAATGCCTGACCACTCTTGCAGTAATGAATTTTTTTCCTAATATCCAACCTAAACCTCCCTTGGCACAACTTGAGGCCATTCCCATCTCTCTGCTAACCTTACTCATAAAAGAGCAGTAAAGGTGGTCATTATAAGGAAAGGGATTCCAAGAGGGCTTGAATAAATACATTGCCTGGTGATTCAGGGAGAAGATGCAGAATCTTTTATGACCCAAGGACTCACTGATATTACCTGTTGGTTGGGAAATCGTTTTTTAGCACTTAGCTATCCCAGTGCAAGAAATGTTTTTTGCATTTGGAAGAAGATTAAAAATTTGAGTGATTGCTATGACTAATAAAAAGTCAGGACAAATGCAAATTTTACAGAAGCATGATATTGAAAACCCTTCAAACAGAAGTTCAGAAGACATCAGTGTGCAGAGGAATACAGAAGATCTCTTAGAAACACAGCTTTCCTAAGAGGCCCTCAGCAAAGCAAGATATTCCTGTGGTCACCATTAACGAACAAAACCGTGCCACTAAAACCACACTAGCATTAACTCTCCAGCAAGGAGAAGTTTCATACGTGTGCAGACTTCTTTGTGCAATGAGCACACCACCTCAGAGCCACCGATGCAGATGAAGGTCCCATCAGAGACCTCCTCAGGATTCACTGCGCCCTTCAGTGCCAAACCACAAGCTACAAAACAGCATTATCAGTGCAGCTCTTTTTAGTCAGTTCAAGGTACTGATGTTTAAATATCTCCTGCACCAAAAAGCAATTGCTGTTTAGACACACCACACACACATCCTTTTTCTTCTTAAAGAAATCATTATAACATTCTCATAATTGCTTATCTCAGAGGGAGATAACACAGACAGCTGCTATTTCAAAGGACATCTTGTACATATAGCTCAGTCATATCTGAAATACAGCAGAGATTCTCTCTAATTTGAGAGCCTATTTATTGCTGGCTGCTTTGTGAGACAGCACCATGGCCTTCGCTACACTCACAGCAGAGGTATTTATATGCCATGACTTACCTAAGGGTTGCTTCTGCTGGGCCCCCATTCAGCAAAAAGCTGCAATAGGTGCTTGAGATCATGCTCAAGTGATTTGCTGAGGAGAGCTGAGCATCGTTGTGCTGGCTTTGGGCACTGTTTCTCCTCCAGGTGTTTCTCCCTTGATTTCATTGAGCTGGCCATGCAGAACACCTTCTGCCTGCCTCATCAGCCACCTCTGCTCAGCATGGGTGGGTTCAAACCTCTGCATCACTCTCCTGCTCACCCTTCCAGCCACAGGCCTGCCTCTCTAATGGAAAACCTCCAGAAAATAGCAGCATGGTAGATAAGGTCAGGTAATGCTGCTGAGGTCAACAGCAATCTCTGTCTATCTGGATTTTGAAGAGGAAATATGACCTTGCCTTGAAATTGAATATCTCCTTTGTCCACAGGTGAGTCAGCACTTCATTCTGCCCATAAAAAAAGGATTCTGTGTCCCTGCCCAATAAATCCATACCAGGTAGCTGGGTGCTCAGATGTGAGTGGTCAGGCCAGGACAGCACCCACAGATGAAGGGAGTGAATTTCATTCTCAGTGGGGTGTTGACCCCCACAGGCTTCCCTGATGATCTCACTCCCACAGGCAGTGTGGTCTGGATGATCAGGTAGTGAGGTGGACTGAGAACTGGTTGAAGGAAAGAAGTCAGAGAGTTGTGGTCAATGGGACGGAGTCCAGTTGGAGGCCTGTGATTAGTGGAATCCCACAGAGGTCAGTACTGGGACCAGTTCTGTTCAATACATTCGTCGATGACCTGGATGAGGGCACAGAGTGCACTGTCAGCAAGTTTGCTGATGGATCCAAACTGGGTGGAGTGTCTGCCACACCAGAAGGCTGTGCTGGCATTCAGCCAGACTTGGACAGGCTGGAGGGTTGGGCAGAGAAAAACTTAATGATAATTCAACAGGGGCAAGTGTAGAGTCTTACATCTGGGAAAGAACAACCCCAGGGATCAGTACAGGTTGGGGTCTGACCTGTTGGAATGCAGCACAGGGGAAAAGGATCTGGGGGTCCTAGTTAATGGGAGGTTGACCATGAGCCAGCAATTTGCTCTTGTAGACAGGAGGACCAATGCCATTCTGGGAGATATTAGAAGGGCTCTGGGTAGTAGGTTGAGAGAGGTTCTCTTCCCCCTCTACTCTCCCCTGGTGAGGCCACATCTGGAGTACTGTGTCCAGTTCCAGGCCCCCTAGTTCAGGAGGGCCATAGAACTCCTTGAGAGAGTCCAGCACGGAGCCATAAAGATGATGAAGGGAATGGAACATCTCTCTTATGAGGAGAGCCTGAGGGACCTGGAGCTCTTGAACTCGGAGGAGACTGAGAGGTGATCTCATCAATGTTTATAAATATGTAAAGGGCAAGTGCCAGGAGGATGGAGCCAGGTTCTGCTGGGTGATGCCTGATGATGACAGGGCAAGGGGCAATGGGTGGAAGTCGAGACATAGGAAGCTTCATGTAAACATGAGGAGGATTTTTTTCCTTGTGAGGGTGACAGAACACTGAAATAGGCTACCCAGTGGGATTGTGAAGTCTTCCTCCCTGGAGATACTCAAAACTTTCCTGGATGTGTTCCTGTGTGATCTGGTATAGGTGATCCTGCTCTGGCAGGAGGGTTGGACTGCATGAGATTTCGAGGTTCCTTCCAACCCCCAATAGTCTGTGATTCAATCCCCCTTCTTTTAGTTGTGATTGGTACTGTCCTGCATCTCAGTCCAGTGAGCGGGTGATACTCTTTCAAGAGGCTGCACCCCTGACTGCAGTAGCATCCCTAGAGAAGATCCCCAGAGCATCTTCCCTCTCCCACCTCCTCAGGGAGCAGGCTAACTCTATATCAGAGCCTTCTGATGCAACATCTGCTCTGGTGAGTACAATTGGAGGCTCTGTGAGATCACAATCAGTGATTACAGACGCCAGGAGCTCTGCAGAAGCCACAATTACTCACCACTTCACAAGTAATTCATTGCCTATAGTCTGTTACCTGAAACACTGATCTTCAACTTTGTAGTAGACATTACTCAAGCCAGGGACCTTACCTGTGTAACCAAATCTTTCCTGCCATCCTCTTCTGCAAGCAGGAACAGAGCTAAATGCAATGCCCAAGCATCATGTTTGGGAACTCCCAAGACGTGGAAGATGGTCAATCATGTAGTTCAGGTCCTAAAGCTTCCATAAAGTAATGCTGGTGGAAAAACAGAGACATTTCTTAGGGATCCTAACTCTTGGCATTACTGCTGCTGATACTGAAGAAACCACCAGTGCTTGTGTTGTTCCAATGGTTAATTACCTTCACTTTTTAAAATGTGCATCTTTTTTCCCCTGACAGAAACCTATGTCAACAAATTAATCAAGTTAATCAGTATCCTGACTCACTACCGAACATCTAAAAGCAGGAGAAAAAAATGAGATAAAATTCACAGGAAGCGCAGGTTCTAGAAAACTACAGATAAAAATACCCTGAAAACTAGGTTAAATTATAGAATCATATAATCATAGAATGGTAAGGTTGGAAGTGACCTCAAGGATCATCTAGTTCCAACCCCCTGCCATAGACAGGGACACCTCCCACTAGGACAGGTCACTCAAGGTCTCATCCAACCTGGCCTTGAACACCTCCAGGGAGGGAGCAGCCACAACCTCCCTGGGCAACCTGTGCCAGTGCCTCACCACCCTCACTGGAAAGAACTTCCTCCTGACATCCGGTCTAAATCTCCCCTCTGCCAGTTTAAACCCATTGCTCCTTGTCCTGTCATTACAAGACCTTGTAAATAGTCCCTCCCCCGCCTTCCTGCAGGCCCCTTTCAGATACTGGAAGGCTACTCTAAGGTCTCCTCGAAGCCTTCTCTTCCCCAACTCTCTCAGCCTGTCCTCATAGCAGAGCTGCTGCAGCCCTCTTATCATCTTCGTGGCCCTCCTCTGGACCCACTCCAACAGTTCCATGTCCTTCCTGTGCTGGGGGCTCCAGAACTGTACACAGTACTCCAGAATACCAGGAAGATAAAGAACATTAGAAAACAGGAGGGTATGAATCAATAATCTACATTTCAGAACAGTTACTCAAACATTTACAAGAGCTTTCAAAAATCCTTTTTTCCTCATCCCTCTCCAAATCTTGACCCGGACAATGATCCCCACTGATTTGTGCAGAATTGAAGTAATTCTTATATCTGCCTGAAATTTTGCTATAGGGGAACATGGTCAGCGAATGAAAAGAGAGGAAAATATTGAGGGCATGGGGGAGGAGGGGATTCAGGCAACTGTTACCACCAACACAATGTAATGATTTCCCACCACTTATAATTTAAATAAACTCCTGATGCAGTTCTACTGCTGTAGATTGTAGTTAATAACACAAAGGCTCCCTGATGCCGTTAACACAGCTGGACTGGCAGCTCAGAAATGTCAGCTCTCTGCCCTGCACTGCCAAAGTTCTGCTGTTGATTTTGACATCTGGGTTTTAGTGAGATGCATTTCTTGCAGAGCAAATGCACACTGACAAACCTGGAGCCCTCTGTGTATTTTGGTAAATTGCAATCCATTATGAATATATATCTTCAATAATGAAATGTTAGCTTTGCAGTTGTAACACAAGCTGGCCAAGTATCTGGTGGGAATATATCATAACAATAATATTTTGCTGATGATAATATGGCTACCTCATTCAGATATTCTTAATACACTCTCCTGGATGAGCTTTCCCCCCACCCAGAACATTAAAGTTTAATGGCCCACAGGTGAAAGCAACTAGGTGATATTGAGGAAAGAAACAGCCCTGGCAGCTTAGAGCCTCTCTGCAGAGGCAGCAGAATGTTGACACGTCTGCAGCAGCTCCCACTGGGATCTTGCTGACAGCAAACATCGTGGATCAAGCCAGTCTTAAAAGGATGCACAGCTCAATTACTGCACACTGCTCACCCTTGAGAGTGGTTTGAGGGCCTGGCCACATGTCTCAAGGATGTTGGGGCTGTGATGGGTGCACTGAGCACGTCCTTCCCACAGGGAAATAAAGAAGGCTTGTGCAAAGTGTGCCCTGCACCTGCTTTCCAGCATCACAATGAAGGAATCCTCACTACTTCAGCTCCATTTAGCCCAAAATATTCTGAACACAAAATTAGCAGCTTCTGATGCAAAGGGTCACATCTGTCCCAGAAGGGCCTGACTGAGTATGTGGGGGATGTTTGAGACAAGGCTATCACAGAACCACTGCACTCAGCCCAAAGCAGCACTGGTGAGCTTGGGTGCTTGCTGCTTCTGAGTAATCCTGCACAAGCAGCTGAAGTGCTGTTTGCAGTCAAAGCAGGCAAAGTACTTTGGGGAGCCTTTAGGCCTGACCTAAAATGAGATCCACTTGCATCAGTAGTCTCAGTTTGACTTGCATATGGATATGTATCCCAGTATATCACCTCCTGTCAACAGGACAATCTTGCAAAAGACTTTGTGGCAGTCTGGTGGCACACTCACTCCCTTCTCAGCAAGACTGGCTGCATTCTGCTGGCCTAGACGACTACCTGGTGACAGGAATGATTCCGTTTTAGGGAGACAAGATAAGACAAGAGAAAACAGCCTCAAGTTGCAGCAGGGGAGGTTTAGCTTGGACATTATGAATAATTTCTCCACAGAATAGGCTGCTCACGGAGGTGATGGAGTATTCCTGTATCCGGTATCCTCCAGTATCCCTGGAGGTATTTAAAAGATGTCTACATGTGGCACTTAGGGACATGGTTTAGTGGTGACCTGGCAGTGCTGGGTTAATGGTTTAATTTGATAACCTTTAAATTCTCTTCCAATTAGAGCAATTCTATGACCAGCAATGCTTTGTCTTACAAGATCACACTACTCAAGTGCAAGTCTCCAATGAACAGCAAGTCAGCACAGAGCTGCCTTCCCCAGCTGGAAATGCTGCTCCAGTCCTTGCCTGAAGGCAGCCCAAAGACAGCACTTCCAGGCAGCAGGTGCCAGGAATCCAGCATCTGACCTCCACCTGCAGCCCACACTGTGCAGGCGTTAGTCAAGAGCCTGAGATTGCAGCGGTGCACTACAGACCCGGAGGGGAGCTGGTAAATACAGAATCAGTTAAAATAACACACTCAGACGGTTTCAGGTGGGCACCAGCCTGGGGCCAGGGACAGAAGAGTGGACCAGGAGCACCTGAGAGTCCAGCTGACTCAGCTGTTCTACAAAGTTAGGCAGAAGCTTTCTGAGTACAAGTGAGTTTGCAAAGCAAGGAGCAGGCACCAGCACAGCAGATTCAGTTCTCAGCAGCAGGCTGTAAACCTGGCTGCCTCCTCTATTTAGCATCACATTCTTCTGCTGCATTGCAAAGTTCTGTAACTCAGCCCAGGACTGCAGGAATGTCTCACTCTACCTGATATCAAGGATTCTGTCAGAAAGAATAAAAAGGAGACATCAGTTGAGTAAACCGTGGCAAGTTCTGACAAAAAAGAAAATCCGCAGTGAGGTCTAGACGTCGGGTAAACAGATCAAAGAGCTATTTAGACACAAACATAATTTGCACTCCCATTCATTTCTCAGGAATTGCTCTCTATTTCAAATCATATAGAATAAAAATACATTAAAGCACCTAGAAAGAGAACCTTGAGAAGTCATTAAAACTTTTGTTGCTGTTTATAACGAAAAAGCCAACACATACGTAGCTGGAAGCAGACAATGCAGCAGCATGGGTGCTGCAGTTACCGGGGGTGGGGGGGGGACGTTTGAGCAGGCTTGGTATGGGGCAGAGGGGACCTTCTCCAAAGCTCTGCATACAGGCTGCATACAGCAGCCACGCAGAGTTTTACATGACAAGATTAATGCAAATAAAGTCACAGGTTCTCATTCCTTTTAATTTGCTCACCGTGTTTTGCTTTAGCATAGAAAATTTGGAGTGCTAGCCAACAGGTATCAAGACTTTGAATATTTAAATAGAAGCAATTAGGACCTGGGCTTTTTCATCTCAAACCAGTAGCTCATCCAGCTACTGGCAGAGTCCTGATCTTAGTTAAAAAGCTGTTTGCACCATCTGTTATTACTCTGAAAATTATTATTATACTCTTCGGTTGCATTGCATTTTAAAGGGCTGTTTCATAGGAGAAATGCAAAACTCACAAGAGAAAGACTTAGCTGACATCAGGGATCTCGATCAGGGCCCTAGTGAGTGGAAAAGAATTAATATTAATTCTTAACTTTCCTATTTGAGCATGATGTGCCCTCAGGTTTCTGCTCGTCTTAGTAGAATGACTATCTCCTGCTTAGGCATGACAATATTTGTCAAGTGCAATGCTCATTAGTCTGCTGTGTGGTCAGGCTAGCAGTGTATAAACACTCTGAAAGATCAGGTAGGGACTAAAGGTCTGCTCTTTGTGGTCAATTACAGCCATCAACATTAATGATGCCACCATGGAGAGCAATGCAGGGAGGAAAGAGAGAAGTGCTTTTCCAAGGTTAGTCTTGACAATGTACCTTGGCTACAAGGAGCTGGCAGTGAAATATGTAGTGTGCACCTCCAGCCTCTGCCTAACCCTCTCAGTGATTTATTTCAAGAACAGTCTAGTGGCTTCTTGTTTTGTTTTGTTTTAAATACCTGGAAAAAAGGACAAGCTTTCTAACCTGGAGTGCCTTCTCTCATATTCTTCAGAATTCACATTGTTGATGATACTTAAACCTAATGTTTAATCAAAGCGAGAAAAAGCAGCACAAGGCTTGATTGAAGTTTCCCGTCTCTCCCTTTGTTTCTGACTCCACATTTTCCACCAAGCCACAGCAAAACTGAGATTTTTACTATATTTGCTTGGAGAGAGTTCTCGTTCCAGTTCCTATAGGAACTGCAAAACACAATAAGGTTTTGGGTTTTTTTCTCCTTGAAAAATTACACTTTTTTTTTTTNAAGACTCAGTAATATTAAAATACATTCATCAAAGCAAAAGAAAAAAAGACATCCCTACTGCAAAACTAGGGACATGGAGAATCATCCTCAGCTTGCAACATCCCACTTGCTACCAAAGGAGAAGGGCCACTCATCAGCACTCTGCTGCCAACCCACTGCAGCCCAGAGCTTCAGCAAAAAGCATCATCAACAAAAGCAAAGTAGCATGAGCTTTTGAAATCCTCTTGCAGTGCCCTAGCAGGCTTGGGGAGCTACAACTACATTTGAGCACAAGACAGCAATAGCACATCCTGAAGCCTCAGGGAAATTCTGCCTACGGACAAATGTCTCAATGAAACCTATCCATAGACAAGTGGGTAAGCATGGATATCCCCAGTGAAAAAAACAAAACAAAACAAAACAACCCAACAATCCAAAATCAAACCGAACCAAGCCAGAAAAGGCATGGTTCAAGCCCTTCCCTAAGCAGAACATTACTTAAGCACAAGCTCAGTTTTAAGCAGGACTTTAAAACATGTACTTAAGCTCACAGAATCACTATGATAGGAAAAGACCTTCAAGATCAAGTCCAACCATTAAGTAACTCTGCCAGGGCCACTACTGCCCCATATCTTTTAAACACATACAAGGATGGCAATTCAGCCACTTCCCTAGGCAGCCTGTTATTTGGATAACCCTTTCACTATTGAATTTTTCCTACTTCTAATATAAACCTCTCCTGGCATAACTTGATGCCATTTCTTCTTGTCCTGTCAGTTGTGACTTGTGAGAAGAGCCCAACACCCACCTCTCTGCAACCTCCCTTCAGGCGAGATCTTCCTTTAGTCTCCTCTTCTCCAGGCTAAACATCCCCAGCTCCCTCAGCCACTCCTCACAAGAGTTATTCTCAAGACCCTTCACCAGCTTCTTTGCCCTTCTCCAGACCTGCTCCAGCAACTCAATGTCTTGCTTACACTGCAGTGTACCCAAAACTGAACACAGTACTTAAGTTTAGGACAGGTTTAATGTTTTGCTGAAGGAATGCTTTGAGCAGTCATCACTTGTTTAACCTATGACCAGTGATTTCAGTTTGATTGGCATCCATCATCTTAACCAAGGCAGTGTAACAGAGCTGATATTGGGGTCCTGACCATATTCCATCCATTTAGTCATGTTCCTCAGCCTAAAGAGAACCCTGCATGGAAGGTTATTTATGTATTTGACTGTGGAGCAGGCTGCACAGTAAACAGCAGCATTCAATATTTGATGCCTTCTCTAAAAAAGAAACACACATTTTCTGTAAGTGAGGTGCGGCTCAGCAATTCAAACTCTCAGCATCCATGAAATCCTGCAATCCATTTATGCTTGCTTTGTAGGACTGATGTTTGCTTGGTGGTCTAAAGCCTTTTATTTTTCTCTTTTCCTTTCCAGCATGTGCTCTTGTACTTACCAGGGCACTTACAGTATTATTTAGGTTGCTGCCTGCGATATTTTCAAGCTACTAGAAGACAGTTTCTTAGACATTTTCATAATGTTTTGAAATGCTGATGAGGATTTAGCATTAAAATTAATGGCAGCCAGCCGTGGTCTTTCATATGTGAAAGACTGTGCAGTATTTTCTGGGAAAAAAAAAGGGGGGGGGGAAGCTAGGGGGGGGAAGAATGGAGATATAAATAGCCAGTCTTGCTTTTCTCCAGGCAGGATCCTTTTAATCATGTAAAATAGATTTTAAAGATTAAAGACTCTAGGCTCTGTTCTGCCTTTCCTCATGTCTCGTATCACCAATTTTTTTGTATGTAATTTGAATGAAAAAGGACACACATGGTGTTTTCATTTGCATTACCCAAAACTGGAGTTTCCCCTTGAAGAACATAGCCTCTATCTCCTCTGCAGTGAGGAGAAAACCACCACATGTGGGTGGAACAGCAGAAGATGGGAGAGAAAACAATTCCAAATTGTTACCCTGCTTCTTGGACCTGGACCCACTTTATTTCTGAAATTCAATTTAGAGCTATGTCTTAAAAGCTGAGGAGACAGAAGAATTACTGGTCCGGCAGCTATATCTGTGTATGTATGAGCTGCAGTCCCAGATTTCATCCAGACACCATCATCACACTGCACATGGGAAAATCTGCACTAATTCAAACAGGAGCATCGGCACCAGGAGAACTGGCTGTACCAGAGGGTGACAGACCTTTCTTGTCCTGGTCAGAAAGTTCAGTGGTATCAGCAGTGTTCTGCAAGGACTGCTTAATGTGAATAATGGCAGAGAGAAAGGCCTAAGTGGATCAAGTTCCCTTGCAGGAATACCATGTCCCAACAAAAAGCCAGAGATGCTGCTGAGAGGTCAGAGGGAATCAAAGAAGCCTGGGGCAGAATAGAGTTCCCAATACCCATTAACAGTCTGATGGCAGAACTGGATCCAAGAGATTTCCCTTTTTTCTGCCACTGCATAGAATCATAGCACTGCCAGGGCTGGAAGGGACCTCCAGGATCATCTAGTTCCAATCCCTCTGCCACAGGCAGAGACACTGCATACTAGATCAGGTTGCTCATCCAGCCTGGCCTTAAAGGCCTCCTGGGATGGGGCTTCTACAATCTCCCTGGGCAACTTGTTCCAGAGCCTCACCACCCTCATGGTGAAGACTGGATAAACCCTGTTTTGCCACATGGCTCCCTCTCACCAAGGCACTCCATGCAGCAGGGGCTGCATCTCACCACAGGTCAGTCTTTGTTCTTAAATTTACTTTTCTGATGCAAGTTGCAATAAATTCCTCCTAAACATTGAATTACACTCGTCAGACTCGCACCTATAATGCCACTTGGTTTCCGGTCTTGACTCTCTGCTGGAACAGAAAGTTTCTCGTCCTCAAGATTCTGAGACAGAAAAAATCAATATTGGAACATGTCAAATTTATTGTTTTTATTTAGCTGTACTTCTCAAATTAATCATAGAATTGTTTTGTTTGGAAGAAACCTTTAAGATCAGCAATTCCAACCATTAACCGAACATTGCCAGGTCACCACTAAACCATGCCCCTGAGCACTTCATCTACACACCTTTTAAATACCTCCAGGGATGATGATTTCACCACTGCCCTGGGCAACCTGTTCCAGTGATGAAGTACAGGGTACCTGAATTATCCTGCTTAATTGCATTGATAAATACCCAGAGCATCCTAACTTTGTTCCATACACTAAAATATCAATGGTCTCCTCAGGAAAGAACATGGAGCTTTCCTTAAGAGGCCACCAAAAGTCATCTGTGAACAAAGATTCTTTCCACAAGATATTCTTTCATATTTGTAAGCCCAGGAATAGACAGGAAACAAAGGGCACTGATAATGACATATAAACCAGTAAACCTTTGTAACGACATTTGAAATTCTAGCCAAGCCTGAGACAGCTTTCTGGTGGGCTTCATCTCTGTGGCTTTGAAGAGTAGAGTCCCATACCCAACACAGCGCCATGCACATGGCCTATGGAGAGAGAAAGGAAACATATAAGAGCAGAAAAGCAGCATTTGGATGCAAGAAGCTGCCACCATCTTCTTCTTGGGACTCTATGGTAAGAGTGAAAATCAATGTGTGCAACTCTACTGCAAGTTATTTTCTACGTCTGTAATTGCAACCAAAGACTTTGTCCTGACAGCCTTGGCAATGAAAGTTCACAAAGCACACAGAGTGTTGGAAGTGTCAGCATAAACCTCCCACACATGCCTCCACCGGTGTAACCCAGGGGTAAGGGCAGGGTGTTCCCAGCCTCTTGGTCTGCTTCTGCCTCTCTGCTGAAAACGGCCCCCAGTGTTTTCAGCTCACTCCAGGTGGGTTTGTACTGCAGACACCAATCCACTTGGAGCTGAACCAGAACTGCTCCCCTCCCTGCACAGATAGCAAACAAACTACACTTCCTCCCTGCCTGCAGATCACTTCCAAGGTCCTGACTCCAGTTTCTAAAAGCCCTTGATAGGGAAGGGCCTAATGAGCCTTGAAGACTGCTTCTTACTTCACAGTCTAAGGCAGCAGCTGTGATTGCTCCAGGTGAGCATGGCTGAGGGAGTCCAGGATGAAGCCCTTTTTGCTTTCTACATCCAAGCCTCCTACCAACGAAATCTCAGCTCTGTATTTTGACCAGAGCAACCTCCTCAGACCCTCACCTGCAGTCCTGCTGCTGCTGTTGATTAGAAATTAGCACAAGATAGAGAAAAGCTGCATTTTAGGAAAAAAGCAAGCTGTTTCTTCAGGTCTTTGAAGAAAACAGTCACGGTGAGACTGTGTGCCCAAGAGTAAAGAGATGATAATACTTTTTTCCAAAAGTTACAGAGAAATAAGGTTGGGAAAGAAATTGAGAGGCCCACACCTCATCCCTGTTGGGCTATAGCAAAGGGAGGTCAGGTATCAGAGCCCTGATGGAGCAGCTCTGCCGTTAGTAGAACAAGTCCACTTCATGCCCAGATCAGCATAACCAGAGTCCTCAAAATGTGATCCTTCCAAGCAAGTTTCGGGTGAGGCTGCGAGAGACGAACGCTAAGGCAGTGCTGTTTGTGGGGAATCCTTATGCTTGGTTAGGGCCATCACAACATGCAGCTGAAGAAAGAAATTCCCCATTACTGATGTTTAAGTGCTCCCTAGTTTGCTTATCAGCCTCTTCTCGCTCTTCCACATGCAGCTGCTGCTTTTTCTGCTCTGCTACTATGAATACAAATGCAGAATTAGTCTATACCTCAGCACTGGTTTGAAAGCTTGTCTGTACCCCCATCCTGCTTGCCACACACTATTTCATACTTCAATATCAACTTTAAAATACATTAGAGGCTGATGAGCTGAAACAAATCCAGCTCATTACTCTTACAGCACTAGAATCTCTCTCCTTGTAGCTTTCCTTCTCCGTATCCCTGCTCCCTTTCCCTCAGTCTTCACCACCTACACTGCCCCTTCAGCACAAGTGTGAAGCACTTGCTCAACCAGTATTCTGAGCCTCAGGAAGGTGCTTCAAGCAGCACCTACACCTTCTAGTAACCCACCAAGCACAGCATTTGCCAAAGCCCTTGTCCTGCCAAGCAACTCATCCCGCTCTTGCCAACCCTTGAGCTTCAGCTGGTTGCATTGGTCCATTTAGACAGCGTGTTCATCTGTTTCCATATCCTGCTGTTTTGTAAGTACAGGTTCCTTCAAAAGAAGCAGCAATAATTACTGCAGCCACACCTATACTGGAAATGCCTGTGCAATGATCCTGCTCACAAAGAAAATGAAAGCTGTAAGGAAACAAGGATCCATCCACTTTTAACTGTGGTATCTGATCCTTTTCTGCATCAGGGACCTGATTCTTTGAAGCACTGAGCTGCCACAGCCCCAAAGGGAGTTGTGTTTCTTCTCACACATGCAAATATAAATCAGAAGTCTGCTCTATTGAAGCCAAGTGAATTATGCAGGTGTAACCTCAATGTGACAGAAAGGGCTCGTGGATGTCAGAGCCTGGAACAGGTGTCCTTTCATTTTTCACATGATGATTTTTCATTTTCAGCCACTTGGTTTTGCACAGCTACAATAGCAGACATACAGCTGTGACGCCATAGGACAGGATGGCTGATATTTAGGAGAAATCATACACTTAGATCAATGTACACTGCAGGTATTCAGCTGGAACCAAACGTGTTGGAAGCAATGTACACCCCAGGGGGCTTGTTCACTAATCAATAAACGCAAGGACTGTATGCCAGCAAGTTATTGCTGCAGTGTTAATTGTAGTTATACATGATTTCCCAACTCCCCACCCCCACTGTTAAAGGAACAGGATGTTCAAGAACTATGGCTTTTGTGAAACAGGCATGATATGAAAAATACACTTCTATTCACTTGACTCATGTTTTCAATGCCAGGAAAACATCAAACCTCATTAGAAGCTCTCAGTGCTGCCCCATGAAGGCGAAAGGGAAGTTCATAGTGCTCCCTATCCCCTGGTTTACCACAAGTGACATTTACACAGTCACCTGGGGAAAAATCCCAATGGGAGCACTGACAAAGCTTACCATTTGAAAAAGGTCAGGCCTTCTATTCTTGCTCTGAATAGATGGTGCTGACCTTAAAAACATCCCAGTCTCAGTCCCCCTCCTCATAAGCAGATGATGGAGCAGCCAGATAGAGCTATTTTACCTAGGAGGAAATGCAGGGCATCATTGCTTTGCAGAATTTTCTTATTCCATGTTTTCTTCTTGACAAATTACAGATAAATCAACTAACTCATCTGCAACCAGGTGCTCAGGAGTGCCAGAGTGCCAGCAGCACAGGAAGGCAGGAGCACAGGTAGAGCACGGAATGCAACGGGGAAGAGAGTTGCCTCTTGTGATGGTTTGGGAGTTAGCTGCACCCCCACTCTTATGAAAAATCACCCAGACTAGACTCAGCCAGCTGGAAGTTAAGATATGAAGCTTTATATTCACAGCTTAGCACAATATAAGAGCAGATATTTACAATATATTACAATATTTACAGCTATATACAGAAATACACAAGTTAAAGGTAATACAGAAACACAACTCCCCTCCCAGAAATTGAAGTCCCCAGGAGGGGCTCCCAACCACCCTTCCACCTTCTTTTCACCCCTCTACCTTATCCCAGGGTCTGCCTTACGTGCAAGATGAGTCTGGAGGATCAGCAAGGGGGGCTAGAAGCAGAATGATTAGTTGGGTGACACACCCACAAAAGCCCAGGGAGAAAACACACCAAGTCCAACAGAGAGAGACACTTTGTCTTATCTATGTTTGTGTTCTTGTTTTTATACATCTCAGCAAGCCTATGAGTGAAGTAGACATCACTGCCATTTTATTTTCACAGCCTATAATCTAATTTTTCTCATTAAAATATTCCAATTAGTCTCACACAAGCACACCTCTCTAAGGTAACCATCTTGAAAACAGATGGCAGAAATGCAACAGCATTCAAAACCCTGGTGGACAGGACATTCTGTCCAGGTATGACAGAAAAAGAGGATTTGCAATGACTAACTTTAAGGCAGTTTGGAATAGGAATTTTCATTCAACAGCTCTGGTTCAGCCTCTGGAAGAGCCTGTTAGGTACAGATGCTACAAAATCTAGTCTCATTTAGCTGAAGTTAGCTTTGTGAGACCCCTCTCACTTCATCCATTGGAAACCCACACATCATTTATGCATAGAAACAAAGGGTAGGCAGAAGGACAAATAGTATTTCCACCCTGCAGATGGAAACCAAACCTCTGGTATCACTTTAAGCACAAGATCAGGCAAGGCTCTCATAGCAGAAGTCAAACCGAGATACATGGGGTTCTAGCTTGTGACCTTAATTGTGAGTTCATCCTCATCCTAATGTAATCCTCTTTGGCTGAACCTGTGAGTATTCAGTGCTACATGTGCTAACCAAGTCCTGGGCTGCAGCAAGAGCGGTGTGGCCAGTGGGGCAAGGGAGGGGATTCTGCCCCTTTACTCTGCTCTCATCAGACCCCATCTGGAGTCCTGTGTGCATTTCTGGAGCCCCCAGCACAGGAAGGACATGGAACTGTTTGAGCGGATCCAGAGGAGGCCATGAAGATGATCAGAGGGCTGGAGCAGCTCTGCTATGAGGACAGGTTGAGAGAGTTGGGGCTCTTCAGCCTGGAGAAGAGAAGGCTTCCAGGAGACCTTAGAGTAGCCTTCCAGTATCTGAAGGGGGCCTACAGGAGGGCTGGGGAGGGACTATTTACAAGGTTTGCAATGACAGGACAAGGGGCAATGGGTTTAAACTGGCAGAGGGGAGATTTAGACTGGATGTCAGGAGGAAGTTCTTTCCAGTGAGGGTGGTGAGGCACTGGCACAGGTTGCCCAGGGAGGTTGTGGCTGCTCCCTCCCTGGAGGTGTTCAAGGCCAGGTTGGACGAGACCTTGAGTGACCTGTACTAGTGGCAGGGGGTTGGAACTAGATGATCCTTGAGGTCACTTCCAACCTTACCATTCTATGACTCTATGATTCTAACCTCTCACCTTTGCTGAGGACTGCTATCCTAGCACCAGGCTGAAAAAGTAGAGCCAACATCATGCCAGGTAGCCAGATGTGAATACAGCTCCTTACCCCTCACCAGCACAACTAGCAGAGGCTCATCCTCCCTATAGGCTTCAGAACAGTAGACTCCCAACTGAGTCATCCCGTGGGATGAAACAGGACAGCCCACAGCAGTAATCCCAAATGCTGCAGTATGCTAGAAACCCAGTCCTCACTGCTGCAGCCAGGAAGATACAATAAACATGCCCTAGGATGTCATTTTTAGTGGCTGTGCAGTTTGTTGGTCTTTCTTGTCCCAGCTGGAACAGATGAAACGCTGCTGCTTTTTAGGACCATTGGCAGAGGAGCACAATAGAAACATCACTCAGATATTGATGACTAATGCACACAGAACGCTTCCAAAAACTGTGTTGCCGTTGCAGCTAAACAAAGTGCACTAAATTAGCATTCACATGGAAGAAGAGGAGCTCATTTCCATGTATTCAGCATTTAAATGAACCTATGGCACCACTGTGAAACTGCTGAAACCAAAAACTGGCTGTGGTTCTCTTGAAAGTTTCATAGACCTCCATAAACCCTAACTCAGGTTTCAGTCGGCAGCAAAGCCTGGAGTATCTCACGGAGTTTGGGATTTCCTCTTAGAAATTTCTAGCAGCTACTAGGAGGGTTTCTCATGGGTCACAGACCTATAGACCCCTACATGATCATCCTCACTTTAAATTATTGTTGCCTCACTATAAAAGTGACAAAGTGTTACTCACAAGGCACAGACTAGAGCATTTCAAAGCTCACAGAAGTATTTTGCCAGCTCAAGTGGATTAGATCAGCTTCTTCACGGGAAACCTCCTAGACAATTTTCCCTTTAGGACTGGAAGTAGTCTACCTGACTATGGCACAAACCAGGGCTGACCTGCAGAGGAAGGAAATCCTTGCAATGGATAAAAATGCCATCAATGCAAGAACTGAAAGGACAGAAAGGGGGGGCGGGGGGTGGGGTGGTGGTGTGTGATCTAATTTAGATTGGAAAGAAAAAACGAAGCCAGTGATCAACATCTGACAGCAAGAAAATGAAGCTAACAGACCAGTTAATAAAGCAAAAGGAAGAACCCTCTGTCTGGAGCAGGATTAAGTAGATGACTCACAAATGAGTTCTGTTGTCATCTCTTCTCTGACTAAACCTTATACTGAAGTCCAGATACCAAACAATCTGACTCAGTGAAGAGCTGGAGCAGTCAGAGGGGGCCAGCACTCCCAACTCCAATTGCCAGCTCTCAGAGTCATTCAAGCACTCCTACACAAGTGATCCATCCACTCAAAAAATTATAGGCAATTTTTTTTCCTTGCCTTGTGTGCTATTATGACAATAGCACAACTTAGAAATGCAAAAGCAGGACATAGACTTAGATGAAGTCTCTGAGGTGCAGCACTGCTTGTTTTGTGGCTTGAAGTAAGAGTCTAAATATGTGCGGCTTCTTGGACACTTGGCAAGGATTGGTGTTAATACACCTAAAAATTGTCCTGAACAATTTTTTCTAAACCCCTATTCAGGTTACTATTTGTTCTTCAGATACAGACAAACAGAGCAGATCCTTATCTCTGGATGCATATTTAATGGAATTAAACCCTTAGAGCACCTTTTCGTAAGGATTTTGATCTTCTTTAGTCATGCAAAACATTTACTGACAGAGTATGCTTTTTGTAATGCCATCAAATAATTAACAACTCTAGATACTGGCACATACTTCATAGATAAACACCTATCATTCTTCCTCAAACTGGAACATCACCTCTGCACTCCTGGCTATCATAGCTGACAAAATCCAAACGGACATATTTTAACACTGTTTGAAATCTCCCCTCCAGCATAGAGAATCCATATTTCTGAGAAAAGTGAGGGGGTAGAGAGAGTAGAACAGGAAATGTTCTTGAAAGTAGGAGAATAATAGAATGGTTTTATACATCTCATGGATTTCTGTTTAGTTAGATTAGGGAGAAGTGCCTTTAATGTAACTAACATGTGGCAACCACAGAGTAACCACAGTAAGTGAATCTGTCTTGCAGAAGGAAGCTAAAATGCAGCAGGGTTTGCTTCAGCTGCATGGAAAGAATAAAAAACAAACTCTTTAATATTGGTTACAACTGGAGGGGAGGAGAACTGAGACTACACCAATAGTGGCAACTGAAAACAGAAATATATCTGCATTTGCAGGTGAGGGAATCAAACAGGTCCTAGCATCCTACCACTGCTCCTGCTCCAGAGCAACACAGTGAAGCCATAGATCTGAAAAAGGAAAGGCTTGAGGTGGTCTTAAACAAGATAAATATATTTAATAAGAGCAGTTAAAGATCACAGAATCACCCAGATTGGAGAAGACCTCTAAGATCATCATGTCCAACCTATTATCTAATCCTTCTAATTAACTAAACCATGGCACTAAGTGCCTCAATCCAGCCTCCTCTTAAACACCTCCAGGGATACTGACTCCATCACCTCCTGGGCAGCCCATTCCAATGCCAATCACTCTTTTTGGGAAGAACTTCTTCCCAACATCCAGCCTGAGCCTGCCCTTAGCGCAGTTTGTGTCCTCTTGTTCTGTCCCTGAGCGCCTGGGAGGTGACCAACCCCCATCTGGCTACAACCTCCATAGCATATTCAGAGATGCACGTTTTAAACCATTTATGTGCAAACACTATGCAAGCCAGAGGAACTGCAGTAAGGCTGTGTGGCTCGAATTACCCTGTCGTTGGGAGATCACAGTCGGGTTTCACAGCTCTCCTTCAATATTCCCATCAGGACTGCAGCTCCCTTGCTTTGTTCCTCAGTCAGCTCAGCATTTAACAGACGTCCAAAGTAAATCAGGATCATTTGGTAGGTTTTTGGGAATAGAAGCTAAATGGGAAAATCACAGTCTAACAAAACAATGAGAAAAAAAGTACCAGCACATTAAGGGCCATTTCAAAACAAAATAGGGTGTCTTTTAAATCTCCACACAACAGTTTGTGTTTTCAATCAAAAGAGCCTAAGCCGTTGACTTTCCCCTGAGTAATCCAAGTGATGAGGCTCTCTGAGGTGCAGTTATAGGATGTAAGTGAAGAAATGGGTATTACTTTACCCATGCTGTGATAATCTGAATGCATCACTGCCCAGCATCACAAACAGTGAAGTGAGTACGAGGAGCACTTTCCAAATCCCCGTGCGTTTAGGGATTGCAGGAGGAAGCAGGGGACCAGGTTTCCAGTAAGAGGCAATGTAAACATTTAAAACTGAAGCAGAAACAACATTACACTGTTTAAAACCCAAAGATTAGGAAAACTATAAAAGCTTACTTTTCACCTCTCTGAGAAGGTTAAAAAAAAAACCAAGGCAGAGGAAATGTCAAGAAATAACAGTGCAGTTCCTAATAATCAGCTGTGTTTAAAGATTGTGGTGAAGTTTTGCACTGAGACACTATAATTAAGGAAAGAAATCAAGGCTTACCAGTTACTGTCTTGTCTGGAGCAGGGAGGGAGCTGATACTATAGGATCTCTTCCACAGAGGAACGCACACTGCAGAAGTATCAGGAAGAGAACAATGTAATAAAGCTGTTACCGACAACAAGAGCCACCCCACCGGTCACACGGTTTTCCTTCTCTTTTCCAGACAGCCAGAAGAGTTTCCCCCTCCTCCTCTGGCAGAAAGCCATGGGCACAGTCTGCTTCCTACCTTGGAGAACACATGTCCCTTGGGATGGAGCTGGCCACCCCTGCCCAGCATCCCACCACCCACATGGGAGAGGGATGCTCAGGACTTCATTTAGATTATATCAGGAAGGGGAAGCCTATCTTTAAACTGTTGCTCACACAAATCGGGGTGGACAACGTGACCAGCTGACAGCAGGATTATTTAAAGGAGGACTCAGTTCAGCTTTGTGCCTGAACTAATAAGGACAAATAAATTATTTTCAAACCAGGAAGACGGAGAAAATGAGCATTATATATAATTGTTTTTAAGAATGGTTTCAATAACCTTTTGAGTGTGTTAACTGCTCAAGTTAATGCTAGACAAACTGAGGAGCCCGGAGAGGTTTCTCTTTGTGTAAAAGGATTCCAGCACAGAGATTTGTTTCCCAGGAGATAGCTGTGTCTGCTTACCTACCTGCATCATCTGCTTCCCTATCCACCCAGAAGTGTGTGCTCACTGCCCAAGTAGAGCACACAACTCCCGCCTCCTTCTCCTTGTGATATGCAAAAATACACAGCATGTTGGCCCACAGACAACTGGGATCAAGGAGCAGAAGAGTCAAACACACAATAGAGGGAAGTTTGCTCCTCTGTACCAAATGCAGAAAGCTAAAGAGGTGGTGTCTAATATCCACATGCAGCAGGATTTTAATTTCTAAATTACCCACAAGGAAGACTGGAAATATCTCACAAGAACTGGACCACCAGAATGCTTGCTCCATACAAAACTGCTTTTCTCCAGGACACCTCTTCTCTCCTCATTTTAATTCACAGTGCAATAATCCAGTGTTGCAGCCTTGCATTTATTCACAGGTCATTCCCACTTTGGTTTGTTTGGGTTTTTGCTTGTCACTTTTCTTATACTTTCTGTGGAGAAGGCAGATAAAGCTATACAGAGTATAAATGTTGTCTGGACCCAAAGGAAAATCCAGGTACAGCTTCAGTGGGATATACACCTGCATTGAAAAAAAAAAAGAAAAGGCCGGTTCAGACTGATCTGTGAGCTGCTCCCAAATTACCAAGGGTGATTGGATCTGAGAAACATAATAGCTTTGTACATCAAGCCAGTCCTCCTTTGACTCCAGATACAAAATTACCATTTTTCTGCTGAAAGGGTGATTTCATGCCATAACTTGCATGACTAAGGTTTTCAGAGAAGACTTTTGTTTAGATAAGGACAAGAGATGCCCTGAGGCTTGTATTGTAAAGTTATATGGATATATAGATAGAGAAAGAAATTTTTTGTTGAGCTGAGGGAGTGGTGTGATTTTTATCTGCATGATTACTTACTGACAGACACTGGGAACAGCAAGATTCTTCCTGACCTTTTCTCACCCCTGCCTGGCTGCAAACTTAACAGTCAGCCTGCCTTTGCAGCACCTGGAGGAGCCTAAACTGCAGCTGGTTTCCCTGTGTGCCCATTGTCATTCAGCTGGACTTTGACCTACCTTTAAAATAGGGTTGTTGTCCACTTGAAATCCAAACTGCAGCTCTAAAGACGAGGAAGGGGGGGAAAAAGAAATCTGGGGCCAAAAATGGTCCAAGAGTAAAATGGTCAACATAAAAGCTTCTTCCATTCTGATATTTTTAACAGCTCCTGGGATTTGTCTTCCATAGGTTTTATTAAATTAGCTTGCACTTGCATTGCTTTTGATAGACATCCAACCTCCAGCTACAGAAATCTGCATTTAAGCTCTGGGTTCGGCACTGATTGGGTGGTCACCAAGAGAGCACTCTCTATGTTACTGCTTTCCCCTGTTTACCACTGGTGGGTGTACCCCTCTCATGAATGCATGACAAATAGTGGTCTGATAACAAGTGGTGTTGCAGGGATATGATTAACTCTCCCAAGACACCTCAAAAACAGTGCTGGAGATTTCATTGTGCTGTCTTGTCTGAGGCTACGCACTATTTTTCTTCTTGTCTTCTACTTGAGACAGTTGATAATCTTAGTTCAGATTACTAGGCAGCTGTAAAACACTATCTCAGCCTAAAAATTACATTCTCAGCAATTTCTCAGCCTAAGAGAAAGCAAGAGAGTTGATGGCTTCAATTCAGGAATATCTAAAGCAGACTCACTAAAAGGATACCTGATCATGATAGCTATGAAGTCCTCTCAGCCACAGATCCCAAACCAGTTCAGAAACTGAAAAGTTGTTTCCATTTTACAGGCAAGAAAGGACACATGAAGTAACAGGGTTTTGGGGCATGACATACAATCTTCAACTTCTGGCCAAGGAAAGCTGCAATAAAGGCAAGGGAGAAAGACTGTGGCATAAAGCCCCTGTTTTCTGGCTCCTCTTCTATAACTCACTCCTGTTGTCGCTGGAGCCAGCATACTGACCCAGGACTGTGCTAGTTTGGGTGCACAGACAAGCAGCAAATGGCTAGTCTCCAAGTCTGCAGCTCCACACATTTTTCTTCCACCTTCTCTAACTGGTATCGCAAACCAGAAAACTTGACCTTGTCTTTAAACATAATCTCAGGCTTTAAGCAACTGATGCTCCAGCAGGAATATAAAGACAGACCAGGCAGATACCTTAGCAAAGCTGAGCCATGAGCTAGCTGTGCAGTGTTGTGTTTCACAGTGCTGACTGTCATTTTTTGGGGCATTTCAAGGAATACTTTGTTTTGTCCATCCATCTAAGCTTCAAGAGACAAATTCTACATTTCTCCTAGCGAGAAAAATAGCAGTGAGTGGACCTAAGTGCAACCACTGTAGCTTAAATGACATAAGAGTACCATCACAACAAAACAAAAGCACCCTCAGTAATTCAAGTAAGTGGCGTAAGGGATGAGAAAAAGAAATAGGAAAATAAATATGTATCTAAAATTTACTCCAACTCTAAAAGTTTCCATACACTAAAGTATTTTCCATTAGTTTGATTGCTCAATAGACAAATAATCTCCTTTCAGCAAAAATTGACGATTTGAAATACTTTTTCCCCCCTTCTCCTTTTGCTTTCAAACTGTCTGTGGTGCAGCACAGCATCCCAACAGCACTGTATTAAGGGAATCAAATCCGCTGTTACTTTAAGTTTAAAGATTCTTCACGCTTTCAGCCTTATCCCTGTTCAGCTACAGGAAGCAACATAATCTGTCTTGGATATTACTCCACATTTCAAAACACCAAAACCATCCAAACAAGAACTGCTTGTGTACAGGGCAAAGTCTTTGTTTTGTCTGGCACCCAGGAGGAGTTATGACATACTATCATCAAAGCAAACTCTGCAGATTATGGGGTAAGCAAAACAAGTTTTCTCAGTTTTCCAAGTTTTCTCATCATACAAATACGTTTGTAATTAAACAAGTCAAATGTAAAGGAGTTATACCCTTGGAACCAACACAGTAAATTGGTTAGGGGAAAAGTTACCACCATCTCCACAGATGTTTGTGAACATCATGAACACAGGAAAAACTTACTTTACAAGGGATTGTAGTGATAGGGTAGGGAGAATGACTTGGAGCTAGAAGAGAGGGGATTTGGAATGAATATTAGGAAGAAATTCTCTGCAGTGAACACTGGAGTGCACTCTGCAGTGAACTCTGAAGTGAGACACTGGAACATGTTGCCAGGGGATGCTGTGGATGCCCCCTCCCTGGAGGTGTTCAAGGCCAGGTTGGGTGGAGCTTTGAGCAGCCTGGGCTGGTGGAAGGTGTCCCTGACATTGGCAGTGGAGTTCGAAGTGGATGATTTTTAAGGTCCCTTCCAACACAAACCATCCTATGATTCGTTCTACAATTCTGTTCTATGATTCTATTCTATGAGTCTGTTCTATGCCTCCATTCTATGACTCCATAATATGCAATTTTATTACATACATGCTTCCAAATTATGATGTATACACATTCCAAATAAGATTCTCTCTTACTTTGTGGACAGGCATACACAGAAGTATTTAACACCTGTGCCCACGTCACAGACACATATGTGCACAAATGCATGTTTCTGTAGTAGAAGAATGCATTGCCACAGTTCTGTACAGGAAATACTTACCTGTCCCATGTTACATCTTAGCATTGCCTTGTATTTGTGGCTTGAAAAGAGATGGAGTTCTAAAGCTTCAAAATGTTTGAGATCCAGTTTAAAACTATCAAAGATTCATTTAGCCCTAAGACTGCAGGAAAACCTCTGGGATGAAGTTTTTAGAGGTGTTTCCTCAAGAAAAGGAAAATAAAATTGGTAAGTCACAGATAGTGATTAAATACAGATATTGAGAGAGAGTGAATTTGAAATAGTCCTGTAAGCTTCCTGAAAATTTTTGAACAACTTGGAAGATGCAACCAGCCAATCTGAAGCAGGTATGACAAAATAAATACTGGCCACACATCAAAAATGAGGTCTTCGTGGAAGTCATGCTCTCTTTTCACAGCATACCATCACCTTGACAACATGACTAGGGGGGGAAGGTACTGTCACCATACCTCCAAATGAGTCCTGTAACAGGTGAAGACAGAATGAAGAATTTTAGGGAAAACACAAATAAGAAATTCCATATTTTCAAAAGTCTGGTTTTCATCAACTTTGACTTCGGTTGGTTTCTCACCTCTCAAACGTTTGCTTTTCCTAGTCCCACTGTTCTAACAAAGCTCTCCTAAAGCCCTCTAATCGATGTGTATTTGCAAAGCCATACAGGTCCTTTGTCAAAGGACCTATTCTAATCTGGGAACTTTAATTTTCAGAGAAGCTGATTCCTTAGTGGTGCGGAAGCATCAAGATGAAAGTTCAGTGAACTCAAGGTCAATAAGTCATGCATTTCTTTTGACTAGTATTTGTTCTTGACAAGCAAGCTGCACACAAATCCCTTTTGCAAGTTTAAGGCTCTGTGTAGCCTGCAGAGACAAAATTAGAATATAAACATCTACTCACTAGAAAAAACAAGGAAGTTATTGTCATTGTAAAGGAGGAGACATCTAAACCATACCCCCTCTGCTTTAATTCTATTACTGTGCACAGGCAAGCTGACAGTTATACCACCAAGTAAACTGCAGTTATCTAGTCAAATGATCATTTAATGTTCTTTATTTCACTTTTTCTAAAGAAAATTGATTTCTTGCTATTTACATTCAGGGTATTTCATTGTGCTGCAATTATAAACTAGACTGAATGCATTTCCACTGACTCCCTGCAAAGTGTGTTTTACAATCCTCCCTCTTTGTACAACGCAAGATGTCTTTTTTTAATTGCCAGTCTTTTTTTTCCCCCCTCTAAAGTAGGATGCACGCTTGTTTGTTTACTCAGGGCCCTGAAAGAGCCAAGCTGGACTCCAGCCTTTGTATAAGCTGCTGGGAGATACGGAAGGAAATATGCCCAATAATGATGTTTGCTATGTAAATGACAACAGCCTACAGCCCATTAAACTTCATCAAGGCTTTGCAGATATTTGAAGTTTAACTTGTAAGGACAATTCCTAGGGGGGGTTCTGGGCCATAATTGTCACTGGTGTCACATCAGGTGTTCTTTTCTGTTCTGCTGTATGATGCAGCACCTGGAGGCCAGCAGCCAGGCAGGGGACACAAAAGCAGCCCAGAGGGTTTCCAGCCTCAGTGGACAGTGAAAAACAGCACTGCTGGAGCTGGCCGTGGTTGTATAGCAGGAGAACTAGGACTGAAACTCACATTTCCAGATCCTTTCTAAGCCACATCCAATTATCCCCATATCTCTGCACTATTCTTCTAGTGCTCAGAAATAACATGAGGTGACAAGACAGGGTGGGTGCTGCAGCAAACGGTGTTTGAGCTGATGGAGAGCCAAGGCACGGCCGAACTCCACAGCCAGGCAGCACTCCTTTGGTGGGACATGGGCACAGTGCTGAGCCCCAGGGTCCTGGCCACCACAGCCACCAGCATCTGCAGCTCGCGTTACTGTCAAATGGCACTTGGGGAAACACCCACACTGCAGGAGTCAGCACGCAACTTAGCAGGGGCTTTTCAGTGGGGTTTGTGCAAATCATTTCATCTTTGAGGAAAATACGTGATCCCTTAGTTGAGAAAGTGCGAACTTTCCAGCTCTCCTTAAGTACTGCTAATGTGATTAGTTTAACCACCTCCAGGTTGAGTGCCTTTTAAAAGGAGGGACATTTAGGCACAAGTTTTGCAACACATTCAGCATCCTCTGATTGCTTCCCTTCTCCCCCCCCCCATCTCAGTATGTAAAACCTTATTGCTGCGGAAATAAATGTGTGAAAAATCAATCAGAGACCTCTGCAAGCTATTAAAAACCTAACACAGCATTACAGGATTACCACCAGCAGTTAAAAAGAGGCTCTCTGTGAAACTGTGTGGGAAATATTCCACATGACACAAGGATTTTGACAGACACACACATTATTTTGACTAACCCAGCAACTATTTACCTAGAAAACCACAGTAACTTCCACAAGCACATGGCTCTATAAATATTATTTTACTGCTGATGTTTTACCATCCTTTCTTGGTAAAATCATCTCCCATAAAAACATTTGTTTGGAGGGAGGAGTTGGACTTCATTGTAAATATTAATTGTTAAAAAACAAAGGCAAACAGAGGGGGCTTGTTCCCACCCACTCTTCACTGCCTGTTTGCCTTGTCTGTGATGCCATTCATTGCTTCTCAGATGTGAAAAAAACACTTTTCTCCTGCTGCCTACTTTTATTCCATGTATGCAGTTGGGGAGCAGGTCAGAGCCCCTGGTGCTGTGTATCCAAGGGCAGGAAAACGTTCCTGTCCTGGGCAGTTTCTTCACCCAGCACAGCACTACAAGAGCCAGTGAGCAGCCCCACGGCATGCAGCAAGGAAGGACCAGGTAACAGGCTTTTGGTGCAAGCTCAGATTTCTGCCTCCTCAAGCACCTGAATGTATTCCCCAGCAGTGGTCCCTGCTCTCCAGACATTGTCCTGAGCACTGCACCCTGCTGTCTCATCTGTGTGCTTTCTACAGGTATGGGACATTTGACAAAGAGCAATTCCTATGCCAGCATCCTACCCTTGTTTCAAACAACGTGAAGAGAAGCTTGGATTCCAGTATCATCCCTGTAGTGGCATGAAGACTAAAAGGTTTTTTACACTTGACTCCACAATTGTTTCAGTTGGGAAACCCTATGAGTCCAAACATCATCTATCGAGTTGGTTGCTAAACTACAGCCCTTGGCACCACATCTCTATGTCTTTTAAACACCTCCAGGGATGGGCAGTTGGCATCCATTTGTCTGTCTTGCAGCTGGATGAACAGCAGGTCCCAAATGCCAAATCCTACTGTCCTGGTCTCCTTTAGCATCCCCCAGACAACCTCAAAACACTCAGAAAAAGAGGGATCTTGGCAGCTGAAAAGTGACAGAGCTTCCCCCCACCCCCTGCTGCTCTCAGATACAAGAAATTTTCTTGGCTGCCCATACAGAAAATTTCTGAAACCTGCAGTGAATAGCATGGAACAGAGGTCAAGCAAGAATACAAAAGTCATTTCATCAGCACAAGTGTCAGCCTTTTTCTGCAGTGAAAAAGTAAGTTCATCACAGTTTAACTCAACAGGGACAAATTTGAAGGAAGGAATGAAAAGAGAATAAACTTACCTTAATGCAGTCTTGCAAATCCCTGCTCTCATCCTTTCCAGCTGCCCAGACTGGAGAGTGTTATGACACCCTGGCAGGGCTCATTTGATCAGCACCATGACCTGACCTGTTCTACAGGGAAAGCCCTTTATGTACACTTGCCAGCTCTGACCTGCGCTGCAGCATGGCTGGAGCTTACTCTACCGTTACGGCACTTCTCTGCACAGGACAAGCCTGTACTGTGTGGCATGGGCCTCAGCTCTCCCTGAGCTCCAACCACGCTCTTCTTTTGGTCAGGCAGCAGCACACCACCACTCTGAATAATGCCTTTCAAACTGCCAGCTACGGGTTTTTAATGGATCCCCCCCAAAACAACAACAGCTTCTAGAAACAGCCTCCTAGCTGGCAAGATGCATTTCCCAGAACTCAGGAAGGCAAATAGCTGAAGGTGGGGTCTGCAAGATGAGCACATTAAGCTCTGCATGAATCTGTGTGTGCACTTTATTTTGTAGACAAGTCATTAGCAGAGCTATTTTCCAGTTGGATTAAGAGGAAAAGCCAAGAGCTGTAAAGCTGAACTTGCAAGGCCTGATTCCCTAATAGTTTGTGGAATTCTAGCAAAAATTGCAGCTAACACAAGTGCAAGACAATGCTGGGTGAGAACCAATCTCATGAAATCACCAGGACCTTGTCCATCAATTTCAAAAGGCTACAGAAAGTTATTGGGCTGGAAAGGATCCTCTTGGTCATCTTGTCCAATCTCCTTGCAGTAAGCATGGTCATTTTCAACTACAGCAGGTTGCTCAGGGCCCCATCAAGTTTGATCTCGAATGTCTCCAGGCATGGGACCTCCACCACATCTCTGGGCAACCTGCTCCAGTATTTCACTACTCTCATTGTGAAGAACTCAATCTCATTTAGTGACCATGATAGCAGAGCTGTTCCCAGGAGAGGTCCAATTGCAAGTGAAAACCATGGGGAGTTATGAGAAAAATCATCTTCCAGGCTCTGATTTGTTTTAAGGACAAACCTCCACATCATTTGGCCACAGCTTCACTTCCTCCAGGTTGGTGAGGAAGCTCACACTGCTGATGGCACTGAGTTCATGGAAGTGTCAGTTATTTTGGAGTCCCTCCAGGGAGAAATATTTTGACAGTCATATTCTGTTCATTATTCTTCCAAGGGAGGAAATATGCAGGTCGTTATCTAACGGAACAGAGTCAGCCCACCATGCTCTTGCCTGACTGCCTTCCTTATCTTGATAAATGCTGGCTAAGATCAGGACTTAGTGCCATTAGATGTGTCTAAAACATGAAGCTGTCATTACTGTGTCAGCACCAAGGATTGTTTCCAACCATGATAATGGTGGGGCCACATTTTGAACAAAGGCAGATTTTAGTCTGAAATGGCCTACCACACCAGCTGGTTCCCATTACAGCTCAGAGACCTTTTGCTCATGATTATGAGCTTTTTTTTTTTATTTTTTTTTTTTTTTTTTTTTTTTTTTTTTTTTTTTTTTTTTTTTTTTAATTGGAAACCAGAAATATCCTCACCATCTATGACTCACATTGGATCCAGAAATAGGTTACCTCATGGTTAGGGGCTGGCTGGCAGGGCTGAAGTCTGCACCAGTTTGAAAATCTATTTGATCCAAAGCCTGACAAACACTGGTTCAAATAAAGAGCTCCAGACTGCAGCCAACCCTGCCATATAGAGCCCACGTCCTGGTCCTCCTATGCTGCCAAAGCAGCACAAGCACCACATATATGGAGTTAATGAAATCCAGTGTTGATGCAAGAGCACATCAACTCTGTACCACCTTTCTGACACTTGTCTTCAAAGCAGAGGCTACCTCCAAGGCAAGTAATTTCATGCCAGCACTGAGATGAGAAGAACTTAAATTCATTCTGACTTGACTCAGCCCAACATTTAAGCAAAACACTTAAGTAACTCCTTGTCCAGCAATGCACTTAAGTATGTGGTTTAATTCATAAAAGGTAAGCAATTGCTTATAGCTTTGGACTGTTGAACTGGCAACTCTTATACCAACTGCTACGTATGTATATATAATTACACAGAGACAGCTGTCATTAAAAATATATCCATAGCTGGTTTTAATCTCAGGTTTTAAGGCTTCTCAGTGGGTTTGTTAAAATTACATAGCCCTGCAAACAAGCATAATTACATACAACATTCAAGTTGCTTTCCATTTTTCCTAGCAGCGATCTCCCTGCAAGGCAGCAACCTGTGCTTTATTCCTCAAGCCAGCACCTGAAGCTGTGTCATGTTTCTGTTCCCATCAGACTGAGTGCAGATTTCACATGAATATAGATTTATGATTTGCTGCTTGAAAATGTGCAATGTCAAATGTCCCACTGAGTTTCGAGTTGGCTGTGGCAGTACCTACTACCCAGTGCAGTATGATCATTTCAGACTTTAATCTTGCCTAATCCTGTTCCACAGGGTTTCATTTTTGCCCTGTCCCCCTTTGCCTGACAATTTTGGCATCCATGCTGCACACATTATATTACTTATACTAAAAATTAAGATCAGCTGGGCATCTGAAAAACAGGACTTCTGCTGAGCACAGGGCTTGTCTGAGACCAAACAGCACCTTCTATTATCACCCCTGAGTTCTGTCCCATCTTGCCTCAAACCACTTAGACTGGGTTGCAAGCCCCAGTTTGCTCAGTGTACACTTCAGTTGGTGGCATCTCTTATTTATGCTACATTGTAATGCAAATTGTTTGCAGCTATTCAGCATAACAATACCAAGATTTCAGAAACAGCAGAAATCATGTGCCTTTTTTTTGATTTTTTCCCCTATTGCAAAGCAACAAGAGTTGTCCTAAAATAAAAGCAGTCAGGAAAAAAAAAAATTATAATTATTTTCCTAGTAAATACATGCAACATTAGATGTAATTTTTTCAGTTTTGTCATTGGCTCCACAGGATTAACATCAGTTGGAAGCTTGCCTTCTATTTGAAGGGAAATTGCCAGTTTTGGAGCAGGCACTCTTCAGGTGTCCAGCAACCACAGAGGCCACCAGCTTGTTGCAATTCTCCATTTGCCAGGTTTCACATTTTCGTACTTTTTACTTGCATAAAGAGGGAACCTATGCCAGTATTTCTCCCTGTGGTGGGTTAGGAACTTCCCCCCACACACACTACTGAAATTTACCAGACTAGTTCAAACGGCTTGGAAGTAAGAAGCAGCTATATTTACAGCAAAGCAAACATTTACAAGTATATATACACAATATATTTACAAGTATTTGCAATTACATACAAATTAGAAATAATACAGAAATCCAAACTCACTCCCAGACAAAGAAACTGCCCAGAAGGGGCTCAAAGCCACCTTCTCTTTCTCCTTATACTTTCCCAGACAAACAGAAGCAACCAGCAAAGCTTATGTTGTTATTTGTTACTGGAGAGATATTAGAGAAGACTGAAGGAGAAGCAAAAGGAAGCGGTGTCCCCGAATGAAGTGGGACAATTTGTTTACTTTTTGGTTTTTTATCACTCTCAGCAAACCAATGAAAGATACAGACATTTTTTTTTTTCCTTTCACAGCCAATTATCTAATTTCTCTCATTATAATATTCCAATTAGCTTCAAACCAGCACACTTCCCTAATGGAGCTGACCACAGAGAGCACAAGACTTAAAGGGGAGGCAGTAAGACATCTCATAAATAACTTCCAGTGGAGACAGTGTGATGCAGGCTGCTGATATTCCAAACCCTTGGAAAACTACAGGGTTCCTGAAAACAGTTATGGGAGGAGTGAGGTGATAATGAACATCAAAGACTGTAAGGGCATCATTTGAGAAGGCAGATATGTATCTTCGAGCTGTCTTCAGGGCAATTATAATTAAATAAACCAAAGAGAAGGACAAATAAACCCAGAGAATCAGCTCCTGGTTCAGAATATGGAAATTAACCTTCCCAAGTGGGCAGCAGTAAGTAAAGAACTATTAGTTACTGTCCTAAAGAAGCCTGACAGCCCCTTGGGTTAGGGTAAAACATGCAAAGATATTTTAAGGACCAACCAGAAAGTGCCTGTGTCTGCATTCAGCAAGAGCTCCTAAGACACAAGGCTATCAGTCCAAGATTTTAGGCTGAGCCTTTCAAGGAGTCTGGAAGACCACTGAAATCCAACCACCTCTGTTGAATGACAATAAAGCTGGTGGTACTTTTGGCTCTGAAAGTGAGTGTAGTGTTTCAGAGCTTCTCCATGAAGCTCAAAAAGTTCAAGAGATTCACCACCAGACAGTAGTTTTGGAGCATCTAGATAAGAATCTATTCACTAGGTAATGCAAAGTTGTTTTCACACCTTTCAAGTAGCTTTTGGAGCCAAGCACAGGAGGAGGGGAGGATGGCCCAGCACCTCTGCTGCTAGCTGGGAAAGGGGAGTCATTTTCCCAGTCTGCTGCCAGCTAGGTCTTTCTGCTTGACATCTCACCTGCGCACTTACAGACTGTGCTAAGACTAATCCTTCACCTTTCAGAATACTTGTAATCAGCTACTGCAAACTTCCCACTGGTCCCCCAGGGACCTTGAACTAGATGTGATACAAGACATGATAGATCAGAACAAAATGGATTGTAGCATGAAAGCAGCCAGGGATACCTCAGACACAGGTTGAATGCGGTTAACATGCTCCAAAATCATTCCACTATCACCTTGTCACTATTCAACTTTAAAAAAAAATACAGTATGTATTTTTATGCCTCCTTCTCTTGAGAAAGCACTTCTGATGAGAATTTTGGAAGGTTGCTACACAACTCTTAATTTGTTCAAGAATCCTGGAGTGTATTAGAGCTTAAAAATACAGCAGCAAGATAAGCACTGGCAGGAAGACAGAGGAATTCAGAACTTTGAGACTCAGAAGAAAAGATATTTCTAATCTCTGCTGAAAATATAAGACAAAATGGATAAGGCAGACAAACACAAGGAAGCAGTTGCAAACAGAAAGAAAGGTTGGAAAAAGGAGAAGGAGGAAGGGAGGGGAAACTTCTCACACCACCAAGTGAGCTTAACAGCAAGATGAGAGAGAGGTCACAGCAAGACAAGTATAGCAAGCAAGCAGAGCTCCAAAGAGATAGAGTCTAGAAGACAGGTCAGGGCAAGTCCATGTCTATGCTTTGCTTTGTTCTTATTTTTGGCTTTCCACATACCTTTAAAAGGAGAGATTATCAGATAAGAAATGATAGGACACCATTAAGACAGAAGGTTTTTCCAGCTCTATTGTGTGCATGACATTCCTTCCCCTCTGGTCTCCAGAGATCTGGTACATCTGGGAATGTAATTTGCAAAACACTCGCACAGAATGACACTGTGATGCTGCCTTTGGTCAGGACTATGATCAAAGATGTCATTTAAAGTGGGTGTTTAACAGCCTCATAGTGTTCCTTTACCATGGGATTGCTCAGCCCAGCCTGTAGCATACCCTTTTGTGCTGCCAGCAGGTGCTGGGAAGCATGTCCCCTATTCTACAGAAACCTTCTGCCTTTCCTGATGATGTCCACACACACAGGGAAGGGGGTAAAGGAATTCTAGACCTTCACTGATGTGAGGCAGGAGGTTCAACCACCTCAGCTAAAGAACAATAATTGGTACCAGATGCTGATTTCCTGAGGGCTAATTCTGCAAGAAGATAATACATTGGAAGCATAACTAAAGGTCTAAATCATAGCAATGCCCTGGGAATTGAAGAGAGATGTAAACAGAAAGGCTGATTTCCACTGCAGCAGAAGTCCCATATCTCTAAGGGTCAGAACCACATGCATAATGAACATGGGAAAGAAATACTGGTTTAGAATAGTTGGAAAAAAGAATCTCCAACCATGGAGCTGAATAATAGTGTCACCAGAGGTGCTGCCAAGGGGGAAGAGGAAATGATGTTGCCAATTTGCTAAATACATATGGAGACACCAGTAGAAGAGCTGGGAGTTGATATAGGGGAGAGCTACTGTTCTGACATCTCGGCTGCACTTTCACAGGAAGCTACCAGTCTCTCCCTGCTGTATATGTTCTTTTCATTTGCCTTCACATTGAGTGATCTGTAACAGTTCCAGTCCCATAGCGTTTTCTAAGTTCTCCCTCCTTTTCACTTATGCCTCACCTCAAAATCAGACTGCTCAGCTGTAAGGAAGCTCAAGCCCTTATGTTGCCACGTGGGCTCAGGTGGACAGCACCAGAGAACTGCTCAGCACCCGCTTCCTTGTGGAACTTCTCAGCTGACACACACGAGTCCCAACCACCCAACACACATACACTGCTCACTGCAGCCCACGCCACGGGCTGCTTCCCTCCCAGTAGCAGGCCACAGGAGAAAGCAGGAGTTACATGGCTAAGTGTAGAGGGTAGAAGCCAGGAGTATGGCAGAGATGTGCATAAAGGCACCAGAGGGAGGCAACAGCAGGGATGTAGGGGAGATAGAGGAGCTGAGAGTACTGCAAAAGAAATTCCATAGGGAATATGTAAAGGCTGCTGAGATTGCTGCAGTGGAGTAGCACACCAGGGATTGGTCAAAACCCCATTGCTCGTGCAACAGCTCCTCTCTTATCATTTAATATTCAGTGCTATTTTATAGCAGCAGGATATCCCTGACTCTTCCTCTGCTTTGGAATGTAAATAGCATCTGTCTCCATTTTGCTGGTGCAGAGGCATGCTGTAGGCATGCTCTGTCTGTGCTATCAGCAGGGCCTCGCAGGAGGCAGTCAGGAGAAAGTCTGGTTTGTTAATCTTGACAGGGCTTAGGAACGATCAGATTTGAGCATTTCAGCATCAACAAGACTTGGATAATTCTAAACATACAGAGAAGAGCTTTAAGTACCTAAGGAACCCTCTTGGTGGTGATACTCAGCTGCTTACAGAGGTAGACAGGAGTAGTGGGGATTATCCTTTTGGATTTAGGTGCCTAAATTCTTCCTCAAGTTCCTACTTAGGCACATATTCCTTTCTGTAAATCCAGCACTCAAAAAAAAAAAAAAAAATCACTGCCCCTTTCTCCTGTCCATGGAGCAATGGTTAAAAGTACCTGAATATCCAGATAAATCCAGGCATCCTGCAGCCTCATTTGTTCTTTGCAGTCTCACAGCTGACTTAGGGCAATATCCTACAGAAACAGGAATGGTGCAAGGAACAAACAGTTACAGCAGGAGAATACTAAACAAAGAACAAAAATCCAAGGACTGATCTACTTCTGTCCTACTGAAGTAAATCTCACCATTGTTGCCAGCCCTGGGGATTATCTCTGGGTTCCCACCAAATTGACCACAACCACACAATTAAGATTTAGGGGGCTACTCATCCATTTCCCCCCTCTTTTATTGTAATTTGGCCCAAAGAATCCCTCACAGGATCCTTTTCTAATATTTTGTCTCCTTTACTAATTATAGAGGAGTAGAAATATGAAGATCTCCTTGCTAGGAACCTGAGGATTCCTGCAGAGCTTGCTTCAATGTGAATCTCCCTAGTAACAAAGGAAATGGAAGGAGGGGAAGAGGAGAAGTGAAGTCTCCACACAAACTACAGCCTGCCTTTCGGGGGTTGTTTGCTGCCATGCTGCTCCAGAGACTGTTCAGCCTCTCCCTCCATCAGCACCCCTCACTGCTCCTAACTTCTGGCAAGAATCATCCAGAAGGAATGTTGCTTGTTTTTTTCAAAGTTCTGAATGAGGTATCAGCTGTTCTCTAAAGAGATTATGGTAGGAGCATTCCTAGCACATCGACTCCACTGTGCAGCCAGCCTTGCGATTAAATGGCTCAGCAAAGGTGGTTTCCAAGGATAAACGGTGCCAGGGATGACAACATTGCCTCACCAAAGGGGGGAGAATCTAATAAAAAATAAGGATAGAGGAAAACTGCTCTAGCTCTACAGCTATTATTAGTGTCTCAGAGCATTGTCACTGCACTGCCTGTGCTGTCAGATGTCACTTTGCATCAGTTCTGGGCAACGCTCAGAAGAAAAATGGTGGAACTCATTTAATTCTGCAATGCATGACTGGGCTCCGCAGCAGGGCTGCACAGAGGGTTAAGTGACCTCTTAATGCTGGTGGGAGCACTGCTCAACAAGCTCAAGTGGGCTCTCCAATAATTTATGCAAACACCTTTTTGCATAGACTGGCAATTTATAGTCATTTACACCTTCTATCCAGCTGCTCTTGCAAAGCATCAAACAACTGCTTACAAACAAGTTGCAGCCCTCAGTCCTACTGTCCCCTGAAGCAGCTCCCTGCTGAACTGGCAGTCTAAATGGGGGTAAAAAAGACAGCTGAGGAAAGTAAATGACTGACATGTATTGGATACTGGCACTTTCAGACACAAGCTGCACAGTGCTTGGCCCCAGGACTCAGCCCACGAGCACTGGGTACAGGAAAACCAGCCACCAACAGCATGGCTAAATCCCTGTAAGTATCTTCTCCATGAATATGCTTTTCCATATTCCTGCTGCTTATTGGAGGATTATCCTTTTCATCAGTACTTTTTTCCCCTTATTTGTTTTTCAGGGACACCTTCTAAGGATAAAGCAGAGCAACTTCATCTCAGGGAAGAACTCAGCACACAGCAGACACTACTTTTTTTCTGCTTTGAGGAAACATTTTATGAACATCTATTGCAGTCTCTCACAAGGACTCTGGATCATCACATGCTCTTTTTTATCACTGCTCAGGATGAATGAATGGTTAAGTTCATTTTGCTGACCATGTGGCAGTTTACTTTGAACTATATGTATAAGCAAAGCTAATCAGAGCTGACAGGAGACCTACACATCCTAGAGCATTCTCACTGCACACTTTTAAACACCTGCCTTTGCTCTGAACTGAAAGCCACATCCACCCAGAATAAAAAAGAATAACTACTGTTTCCTCTGGTGTTAGCTGTCTGCCAACACACTTTGTTTGCTGTAGAAGAACAGGGTATTGTTTAATGGCTAGCTAAATGCAAGTTAAATGGCAGCTTTGGGGAAAAAAGGAAACACACCCCCCACCCCAAGTGTTGGTGTTATCAAAGTGGACAAAAATCACATCTTAACATCCAGGCTACAGACAGATCCTGTATTCTGGAGGTGAATTTTGGGAACCTAATTTAACTCCTCCTTTTGAAACATCTATTAGCTATTCAACACACTCGATGTGACTGGGAGTAACTTCATGCTGACAGCTGCAAGATTTCAGCCAGACTTGTAGATCAGAGTACCTGATGGATTGCACTTCCAAGTACCTGCATAGCGCTGAAGCTCAAATTGACTCTTTACTGGTATCCTTTCTGTCCTTCTGCATTGGAAAGTTCAGCTGTAAGGAAAATCTTTCATTGGTTTGACCACAGTCTCCCAATCTCAGAACACGAAGAGCTCTTCATTGAGGAAAAAGATTTTTTTGTCATCTGAAGACAGCAAAAGACAGCTGTGGATATACACATGTCAAGATGTAACATTAGGAAAATCAGAGACAGGCTAAAGGCATCTTTGCATAGAGACACACACCTGATTTGGAGAGAGAAGTTAATGCACTGACATGAATTCTCTATGGCCATGCTAGAGCAGAGAGACAGCTGTGACAGTTGCTTGATGAGGTGGATCCCACAGCTCCCATTTCATCAAGAGCCTTGTCCTCTCCATCTGCTGGGCATCACTTCATTACAAGTTTACTACTGGCCTTGTCCTGCTATTTTGAGAGTCAAAAGCTCCACTAAGTTTCTTTTTTTCCCTGCTGGACCAAGTCAGGAAAACCCCAGAACTACAGAAGGAGGAATGGAAAAAGATCTCAGGCACATGTCTTTGAGCTAGTAAGTACCACTGAAGAGCTCTTAGGTTAGAAAGCACATCCAAAGATACATGTGTGGAAGCACCTGAAGTCCAGTGCTAGGAATAAACTTTGAGAATCAGGCTCCTTTGTTTCCAAGGACTGAATTTGTGTCGACTTTTTTTTTGGCAGCAGTGATACTGAGAATACCTTTCCCCCTCCTCCAAGAAAAAGTGGCAATGTCTTTTCAAATTTTTTCTCCCCTAGCTGTTGCCTTTGAGCTTTTCAGAGTGACACAAAACTTTAAGCAGAGTTTCATTGACTTCAAATTCTCTTCCTTCAGTTTAATTATAGCTAAGAGAGGTTGAGCAACAAGCACCTAAAAGCTACCTGAATCCCAAGTGCAAAAAAAACAAGGGGAGGAAGAAGTACATCAGGCACATCAAAAGTCTGGGAAGCAGAAAGCAAATGCCTAAGTTCACAGAGGTGGTTCCTGCTTACAGAATAGCCCTTCAGCCTAGCTATTTCATTAGCATCTCTCTAAAGGGTCCTAGGGACTTTCTTTTCGAGATGTAGGCAATCCTGAGAGCTGAAAGATCATTGTAATTTGGCTGTGAAAAATGAGTAGGTGTTCACAGTTCATTTCCCAATAGAGAAAGTCATGCTCATCACAGAAACCATCATCATGCACAGAACTAATCGCCGCCCTGCTCAGCAGGCACACCCATGCACATTAAGGAAGCCTTACCTTGCTCTAGCGTTTTCCACATATGAACAACAGATTTGGGTTAGCAAAGCTTTCAGGAAGCCTTTCTTCTTTTTTATTTTCCTGATCTACAATTATTATTAAATATATATTAAAAAAATAAATACAAACATGCAAAACTAGAAACCATAAAATTAATTGAAAACTATGAAGTACTTCCAAAGAAACTTCCTGCTTCCAGGTGAACTAGAATAAAAAGACACTGAAAGAGTCATAAACACAAAGAGAAAAACCTTAAGGACATGGGGAGAGGATGCAAAGCTAACACAACGTTGATTAAATGGAATAAAACATGCTCCTGCTTATCTGGATGAGTAACATCAGCTGTGGTCAAAGGGCAGTGGCTGGACAGGACTTGGTATTTTCTCATTTCTGCTGTAAGCAAGATAGTGCAAGGCTTGGGAAAAACAGAGCACCAGGTCTTGGGATTCAAACACTCAGTTACAAACCTATGCAAGGACTCTACCTAAAACCCCTGCAAAGTCTTAGAAAACCTCAGGGCCCCTCTAGAAGACTATCTAGCAACTGACTTCAGCTTGGATATTGCCAAAATAAACTCAAGTCCAAATTAGACATGGCTGAGTCCAATTTCTCCTTGATTAGTATTTACATAACACAGGGAAATGTGAGGAGAGCACATAAATAATGTACTGTTTGTTGCAGACCTCTTAGGAGGAGAGTTCTCAGCTACAGTATTGATCCTCATGCACGCATCAGCTCATTGTGCAGGAAGCCCAAATCTTCTTCCCTTTATGTGCAGAACTTCCAGAAGCTGAGCCATACCAGTTGGGTTGCAGGCTGATGCCTTACTAGATGAAGTGGTCTGGCAGTCAAAGACCTGCAGATTGGTTAAGAGCCTCACATTAAAAAAAAAAAAAAAAATTAAAAGGGAGTTTCCAGATCTGGTTAAATTAGAAGACATCTCCCAATTCCGTACCTTCAAACAAGTGCCTTGGTTTTTTTCCCCGTTACAGTACCACTGCTTATCCATTCAGCCTTAATACAAGTTGGAGTGACTCCAAAGCAAAACTGTTAGCTAGGAATGACTCAGTACCATCACTCTGAGGCAGCCACACAACACAATCTTACTCAACAGCCAGGAGGAGTCTGGACCACCTGTGAGAATCAAGTAGGAAAAGTCAGGTTCCATTTTGTCTTGCTGGAGAAAAGGTTTCCCTTTCTGCTCAGTCCATGTGGACACAGGTGGAGAGCATATGAACATCTCCTTCTTTCTACCCTTTGGTGAACAATGTTAGGGTGCAGGGTGGGTTGAGAGTA
>VWYK01079135.1:20957-32957 GCA_013399775.1 Semnornis frantzii | reverse complement strand
AAGGGCCTAAAAAAAAGGAAAAAAAAAAAAAAAAAAAAAAAAAAAAAATTGACAATGCACTTGTGCCTGTAGTGTAAATGTAAAGTTATCTCCTTTCCCAACAGATGTTCTTTCTAGTTTCATAAAAAATGACTATAATTGTTTTTGTTACTTTTTTCTTTTTTTTTTTTTTTCCCAAATATAAATATAGGTTGATTGACTCTGATGCTAGCATGTTCCTGATCTAGTCTGTACTTAGTGAGGAGATGCTTAGGTTAGGAAGAAGCAGGCAGTCCAATTTGGGAAACAAATGATAATTTAGGGCTTCTGGCTATTCAGCAGGCTGTGGAGTGCTGAGGGACATGAAGCTCACTTCTGTAACCCGTAACCCCTCCTGTTGGTTAGTAAGGCTTCAGCTTCTTTCCTGGCAGCTCTTATTTGTACAGAGGAGATAAAATGTCAACAAATTTTAAGGGAAGAAGTGTCTCAAACTTTCTAATGACATCAAGTGCATCAGCTAATAAATGTATTAGTGCCTTTGACTTTTTTTGGTGGCTAATAAATGTCTCTTGCACTGCCGTTGAGGAGGATGTGCAGCCTCTTTATCCCACTTAGCTTGAACACATACTTGCACTCAGGGGGGAGCAAGACTTAAGATAGCATACAACTAAGAGATGTTTATGGATTCAATCAAACCTGATATAAAATAACTATGGTATTTTGACAGCTTATTAATAACCTGCAACCAGTGGAAGAAATGGAATCGCAGCATTCTTGGTCCTTGATGGAACCTTGGCATTTCTTTCAGATTGTAAAATTGAAGAAAAAAATGTGAAAGCTATTAAAATAGTTGGAAGTGGTGCCTGGGAAAAGTGATGGGCTGCTTAGTTGAAAAAATGCTTTGTTCTGATTGGAGTTCTTGGCAGTTCAGTTCTACCTGCTTCCCGGTGTCCGCAGTGGGAAGGGAAACAGCCGATTCCTCCAAAATCTGTCTGGAAGAGGGTTTGGGATGTCGCTCACTACTTCATCTTACCTGTGAATGAAATGGAAGGAAATCCTTGTGAGCATTAGACACAAGAGAAAAGTCTTGTCACCTGTAATGACTAAAATCCCCTGAAGTGTTGCCAGCGTGTACTTTAGGAATCATATAATTATATGATTATTGAAAGAGACATAAAAGACCTCATGGCAAAAACCTTAGAAAAGGGGAGGGAAAGAATCTTTATGCAAATGAAGATACACAGAATTTGCTGTCTCTCTTTTTCTTTAGTTATTTTTCAGTCCAAAGCTCAGTAATTGCTTTTATGGGGATTACTTAATAAAACTGGGGCATGCAAAGGCGGCAGAAATTGTTTATGCTGCTTCACAGGGCTGGCTTGCAATCCCTTAGAGTTGGAGTAAAAATGGATTTTAAAGAGTAAAACTGCAAAGTGGGTTTTATGCTAACTGAAAATAGCTATTTGTTGTAATGCTATCCTACAATAAAAGTGTTTTGTGGTCTGGTGGTTAGCAGAGGGGTCCGGAAGTTGAGATAACGGGGTTTTCTTTCTGACTGCCGCAAGTTTCCTCTCTGAGCTCTGGGCAAGTTCTTTCATCACTGCCTATGTCACCTTGGCTGCTGGTGGCATTGCTTGGTTACCATGCAGGAAACTGGATTTGTCACTTGGGAAACTCCTTTCACCCCTCCAACTCAAGAACTGTCTCATCTCTTTCAGTGTGCAACATGAAATATACACTGTTTGTGCAGGAGGTGGTGGAGCAGCCTTGGATGGAAGAGCTGTTCATCCCATTGGTCCCTAGGAACCATGGAAGCATTCCCTGTTTTGCTGTATTCTGGGGTGGTGAAGTGCTTGGTTCATGGTCAGATGCTCTCGGGGGTGGGTTTTGCATGGGGACATGTACAGCACGCTATGATGCAGCTTGTGGCTCTGCTGGATGTTGTAATGGGAAGCAAGTACTTGCGCTCATGTTTTCTGCTCTTGTTTGCCACTTTGGTAGCTTGCAACCAAAGTGGGAATTTTCCTGAGAACTCCTTGTGCCATATTTCCTTTGCCTCATTCCAGATTCACAAGTGATGTGTGTCTTCTGCTTGCGATGCACTGACAGTTCAGTGCCCTGGGTGCGCCTAGAGCATGCTGTGTTCTGTGCCCCACTGCAAACATAAACTTAGCATAGTTTTTCCCCCCCCCCCCATCTTTATTTCTCTTTATTTTATTAGCATGAAAATAAAGGGCAGCTTAAGTTCTCCTAGGCTTTATCAGTCCTTACTGGTGCTTCGGATTTATAACCTTGCTTCTAGTGGAAGCACTCATTCATGTGTTTATGAAGAAACTCTTCTGATGCAGAACAGACCTGTATCTCAAGAGAGGTTTTGTTGCCAGACAGGCAGCAACCTCCTTTCTTTTTTCCCCCAGACCTAACTAAAGCATTTGGTGCATTTAACAAGAAGAAACCCCCACCCCAACCAACAAACACGCACAACCTATTAGCTGAAAATGACAATGGCTTTCCAACCAGATGGATTCTGTAACTTGCCTGCTATCAGCTCATCCATCAAGCTCTGCAAATGTCTACATGTTCATTATAATGTGCACATAGTAATGTTGATTACATCAAACAAACCGACAGCCCTGTTCAAGCCCTATTAACACTCCCCAGGCAGCCTCTCAGTGTGCGTTTGGCAGTGAGGGGAGTGGGTGAGGATTTTGTTTGCAGGCTGTCCCTGCAGGTACTACATGGGAGTTTGGAGTTGAGCTACTTTCTCACATCCTTTCCATTGCCATGGAGATGGCTGCATCTGTGGGGTCGACAGAACTTGTGTAGAGAGAACCATTTTGTGATGACTTTGATACTGGCGCTGACACTTCTGATGCTGTTTGCATTGGGAAGAGGGTTAATGAAACAGAAATGAGAGCCTCTGGGCTGCACGTGGTTTGTAACTTGATTTCATACAGCTCATGGCTTTTCTTCCACGTTTGGGAGATACTAAGTCACATAGAGTATGTGATATAGAAATTAAAACTGTATCTGCATCTAGGCAAGAATGCTCATAGGGCTCAATCAGGAAAGGTTTTTCATCCTTCTTATCAAGTCATCTGTACAGGTTTTGGGCTTTTTGCAATAAAATATGATTCTTCTAGCAGCTGCTGGATAGAGGATTGGTTAGAGCCTCATGTTAACATCAAACCCAGTTGCCTCAGTTAAAAAATGAGCTTGTGTTTTGGCATGTGTTGGAGATGCCTTTTCCAAAACGGAGGTTATGAACTCCAGTAATGGGAGCTATGGAAACCAATGTAAACTCCTGGGTGTTACCTCAGATAAACAACTCTATGTAGTTTCTGTTCTTGGTAAGTTCCTCAGAAATAATTCTTAAGTTGGTAACCTTTTAAAAGCACGCTATTTATTCAAGCTGTTTTCAGACAGAGCATCTTTGGTTTCTTAGCTTCAGCCCTGTTGTATGTTGAGAAACACATTAATGGGTTGTGAAATCTCTCAAATGTATTGCCTGGTTTCCCTTCACCCAAGAGGAGCTCAAGCTTGTCATCACTGGGATTATGAAGTTCCTGGTCTATAGGCAGTTATTGCTCTTGTGCTGCAGTTTCAAGGCAACCCATGCTGCTGGATTTTAAGATCATAAAATTTTCTTGATAACTGAAATCTGTTGTGTTGCTTAGATGAAACAGGCATATACAGGTTTCCAGGGGAGCAGATATTCAAGTCTCCCTGTTGTGAACAGGGGTGAAGTATTTGCTGGTTTCCCGATGACTGCTTCCTGGTCAAAATGTGTCAGTAGATTTTTCTTTACTACTGCCAAAACAAATGCTAGGGCCAGGAATGTCATCATCATCCAGTTACTGAGTTTCTGCCTGAAGGTCAGTTAGCTCTGACTGTAATTAAATAGCTGTTTGCTGATATGTTGGTGGCCTGCATGTCCACACCATGTCTGAATGGATGTTTTCAGTGTAGTTTTTACCTAAAACCTGCCCGTTTGGGACACATCTTTATGACGTTCTCTATAAGCTCATTTCTAAGGTCAGTGCAACCTGTTAGGATGTTAATTTGACCTCAAAAAGGGTAGGGTGTAAACTGCTGGTGTTTAACTGTGCATTGCACTTAAATCAAGTTACTTGTCTCATGTATGTTGCCACAAAAACGGGTCCTTTCTTTTTGAGGTATACCAGTTGGCAGATTTTCCTGCCACTGCATAGTGGGGTTGCTTGGAGATCATGGAATGGTTTTAATTGGAAGGCACCTCCAAAGGTCATCTAGTCCAACCCCCCTGCAGTCAGCAGGGACATCCTCCACTAGATCAGGTTGCTCAGTCTTGTTGAGCCTCACCTTGAATATCTCCAGGGCTGGCCCTCAACTCCCTCTCTGAGCAACCTGTTTCAGTGTTCCACCACCTTCATGGTACAGAACATGTTCCTAACCTCCAATGTAAATCCCCCCCTTCTCTAATTTCAAACAATTGTCCCTCTTCCTATCACTACAGGCCTTTGTAAACAGATGAGAGGTTCGTGCACTGTACCAGCAGGGTTGAAAGACTGCTGGTCTTTCAACCATTTGTGCACAGTTGGGTTGGAAAGCAGACAGATAATGCAGAGTTACTAAAAGTAAACCAATTTAGCTCACACGCTGGTCTCAGTCTTCAGTTGAGCCCAGTTTTCAGGAAATGTCTGAGCTGGGTTGAATGGAAACAAGAAGCAAAAGCTGTCGGGAGGCTGCTGGTGGTATGGTCTGTGCTGCCTTGGGGTTGGGAGTGGGAAAGGTCTGGCCCTGTCAGCTTAGGGTGGGTGAGCATCTGTTCCCCCGGTGTGCCTGGCTCCCGAGGTGGTGATGCGGAGCACCAGAGGCTGTAAATGGACAGTATTCAACAGGTCCTTTGTTTCCCACAGGTAGGCGAAACTTGCCTTCATTTGGGGCATTTCTTGGTTTGATTTTTATGTGGTTCTGATTTTTGGCTAATTACAAGTAGGTGAATTTTCACTGTTTTACTGTGCTTGCCTGGGCCAAAAGGAGCAAGTACTGAGAAGTAGTAGGTAGATTTTTGTTTTGAGCAGCAGACGAATTATTTTTGTTCTTTTATATCTCTCTCCTTTTGTGCTTGTGTGTGTGCTAAAATTCCCATTCCTTGTTTATAAATGTTTAGCAGATGAAGTCACTGGTGTTTTTCTTAGTGTTACCTTTGCGATGTTCTGAACATAAGCAAAATGTGATTCTTCACTCAGTCTCTGCTGAATACTGTAGGAATAATGAGTCTGTGCCTGAAGTGTAAACCCAGACATGGAGAGGATGCCAATAGGAATACAGGCATGGGGGAGAACAAATTGTAGCTTATTTAACAAATTTTACTGCAACATTCTTGCATATATTTTTGAGATTGGTAAGGGGTTAATCGTCGTGCAGAAGTGGGCTTTCTGATGGCCCGGAGCAGAAGGCAGAGTGTGGGTGTCTCTGTTCCCCCATGGCAGAGGGATCCACTGGGGAGAGTGGCAGCTTGTGGCGGTGCAGTTGAGCCAGCGTGCTGCTGGAAGCAGGGCTGGAAGAGTACAAGCATGGGGGATGGGGGAAGGAAATCAGCTGGCTTTTTGTCTTCATGACAATCAAGCCTTTTCAAAAAGAGTAAGTGCTGGTGTCTTGGAATGTCTTCCTGATGCTGGTGAGTGGAACAGAAATATGCTGCAGGTTTTCTTGCCTGCTTACATATCCTAAGGAGCTGCCAAGCTAGAAACACCAAAATGCATTTTTTTGGGGTCTGCAGGTACCTTTTGAGAAGGTCAGAATTTGAGTTGCAGCTGACTTACATGATAGAACACTTACAGATATGTACAGGTGTGTGTGGGTTGGTTTTTTTTTTTAACTTTCTAGTTCTTGTAATAAAATGTTTGGCTTCAAAGCTGAATGAACTTTAAATCAGTATTTAATAGCATTTATACTTTCTGTTTTCTGTTTTGTTCAGCATGACCAAATAAATGGTGATGTGTTCTCCTTACACTATGGTCATTGAAATGGTTTGTCTCTACTTTCAAATAATGCATGAGGTTTTGGGTGCCTGGTTACTGACTGGTGCTCCTTCTAATGTTGAAAGTTCATTCTTTGCACCCACTCCTCTTAATGCAGATTTTTGTAAACAGCATCTAAAATGTGTGCCTTTAAAGCTTAATCAGGGTTGATATTTCAGAATCTGGGCTTACAGTTTAGCTTTTTTAATACAGCACCTGGGTATGAGCAGTAAGTATGAAGAAAATTGCACCTGTTCTCCAAGTGAATACACATGATTTTTTTTTTTTTTTTCAGCTGGGAGCAGGGGAAGAAACAGCTCTAAAACTACAGGTTAAGTTGTTTGTTGGTGTGATGCTTGTCCTCTGTTCAGTGTGCGGTGCCCTGTTGTGGGAAGGGGAAAAATGGTAGTTAGTGCTTAAGTAACACATGATTTATATACTCACCTGCTCTCTGTCATTTTAGAAAAATCTGCCTAGGCAAACACATCCTGGCTAGGGTGGATATCTACTCCATATTATTTTAAGTCTGGTAAAGCATTGTTCACACCTTCTTGGAATGTAATACAGGAATAAATGGGAAACCCAATCTCCTTAGCCCCACATGGAGCACATACAGGCTGTGCTCTGATACAAGGATTTATTTCATGCATGGTGGCCTAGACGTGAAACAAATGTGTAGGAAAAGAAATTATGTAAAATTGAAAGTGACAATTATGCAAACATTCCAGCTGAGGAAGTAAATTCTTCTCTTTTTCCATGTGCTCAGCTTCAGAGCTAGGGAGTAGCCTCTTGGGGGTTTTAGTCTGTGTGTTTGTATATGTCATCTCTCTCTCCCCTTGGCTGCTTCTTGTTTCATTCCTTTTTTTTATTTTCCCTTCCCTTTCTTTTTTGTTTGACCTTATTTTCCCTTTTGTTCCATGGAGTCATTCAATCTTTGCACTGCAGGGTTTGTTTACCTTGCCAGAGAAAGCATTAGCACCCTTCCATTTAGGAGCCTAGAGCTGCTGTCCTCAGCCCCTTGCAGCCCAGCACCGTGTCCTTCACTCTGTACCCGAGTACAGGAACATGGTGACTGATGGAGTCCACCCCCCTTTATTCAGACCTTTTCTTTATTATTATTTAAAGAGAGGGGAAGCTGGTGAGAGAAGAAACAAGCTGTGAAAATAGCTTTGTATTTAGACAAGACACCCTTTTGCAAAGCTAAACGACTTGGTCTTCCACACTGCTGGGTAATTCCCAGGCTTGCAGAAATAGGGAGCTGGGGCTGTGACCACTTTAATCTGACATAAGTACGTGTTTCTGCTGAAGGGGATGGTCCTTTCCTGCCCTGGCTGCTTGTCCTGATTACCTCCCTTGTGCCAGCACTAGCATTTACGCTGCCAGGAAAACTAATTCCCTGGTTCCCTGATCTGGCTTGCTGCACAGCCACACAAATGCCCTTCTGGCACAGGGGTGAGGAGGGCATGGAACAGATGTGTATTGATTAAAGAAACCCTGCAAATACAGCCTGAGCCTTTGTAGCAAGTTTATAGCTATGTGTTCTTTCTGTGTTTTAGATCATCTTCTGAGTTGGGGGTCCGCTGAAATGGTGTAAAATGATGATGGTGCTGGAATGACTTAGGTGTCAGTTAGGCTTGTGAAGTTGGAGTGATGTCATATATGGGGTATCGGAGGAGTAGCTGAGGGTAGAAGGGATTAGTTTGAAAGGTAAAACCTCCCTTGCAAATTAATGCTCCAACCCCCCTGTTTCTACCTTGTTTTCACTGATTAGTTTCAATGTCACAGGAAGGAAGAGGAGACAAGCTTTTGTTTGTGCTTGGTCGGGTGCTTGAAATGGATGAGATATCTAACCCTTTTGATGGCAGAAGGTTAACAGTAGTTCAGTCTGTAAGTGGCATCGGTAGCTCAGTTCACACAAGAATTCCTACTTTTTAGCCTTGTGTCCTTTTTTTCTGCTTCTATCCTGTGCATGTGTTGTATATCCAGCACAGACTTCTCCTTTATTAAATGGAAGGAGTGGGACAAGAAGCAGCTGTCTTTTTTTCCTGCTGGAATTCCACTGAGGAATTGAAGATGGTGTGAGGAGGATAAGACCAGTGTTTGAGCCAAGGAGAATGGTTTTAATAGAGGCTAGTTGTGTGGGGAGGATGAGAAAATGGCATGTAAATTGTGCAAATTTCTAAATAAAAAGCATTTAATTGCATTGAAAGAGGGGGAGGGACCCTCTTGTGTGCACATCAGAGACTTCAGTGAACATCACTAACCTCTGTGGCACAGTAGTCATTGACCTTGTCAAATCATGCCACTGGAGGTCATGTGTGGTAAAGTGGGTTGCCACAGGGGATTAGCACATCTGGGCAGAAAGTTTTTATATATGAATGTGCGTGACAAATCCCATCTCCAGCAGCACATATGGATTCATAAGGAGAGAGAAGGTGGGAAAGCACCTGCCAGAAAAACATGGGAGAAATCTGTCTGGAGCATAGGGGTTTAACTGACCCCACTTGCAGGAGAATGGGCAGTTGGCTACACTCTGAATTTACAGCTCCAGGAAGGAGATGGACTTGAAGCTGATTTGATGGGAAACATGCAAGCTTCCCTTGGTAATCTCAGTCTGGTAGTTTCAGACACAGGATGTTTGATTGTCTTCTCTTGGTTGCCTCTAGTTTTGTATGTACGAACACTCCGTTACACCCTGCCTACAACTGTTAGTTCGGTATGAGCAGGTACAGCTTTGTGCAGGAGGGAGGCTTGTTTGCTTGTGTAGTTTTCAAGGTCAAGCACTTGTGTTTTGGGCTGAATGTACAAACAGAGGATGGTGTTTTGTTACAAAGCTCAGAAATTAAGAAGGGAGAGGACAGTACTATATTGACTCCTATGCAGGATACTTGCTGTCTAGATAAATGAAGATATGAGGCCCATTTCACAGATGGGAATACCTGAAGCACAGGGAAAGCAAATAATTACTAGCAACTGATCCATTTGCTGTGTGCCTAGAAGGGAGAATATTCAAGGCTTTAACTTTCCTGGTTTATTGAAGTGTTTAGTAGAAAGCTTGCTGGTATGGCATCGTTGAAACCCAAGTATTTGAGTGCAAGATTTTATACAAACTTGTTCTGCTTTGCCACCTCTATTCTTCTGCAGTTGTGTCTTAGTTGATTTAATTTTGTATCCCATGAAGAAGGCATTAAAAGGGAATTACCAGTGCTTCCAGCAGGAAAATACTTGGTATCTTAGTAGGTAAAAGTGGCATTAAAGTTGAAGCTAGTTAGTATTTTTGTTTACCAGTAAGGAAAGTAATTTGTCACTGATTTACATGGCCTCCTGGATAAGAGAAGAAATCACTAATGCTTTGCTACCGTAGTTGTAATGACATGGAGTGAAGCTGATTGTAGTTACTAAAAGACTAAATGATGATGGGTTTTTTACACTTGGGCTAAAGTTTTGCTGGGCAGGAAAATGCAGGTGTTCTGCAAAGCTATGCTTTTTAGAAGGCAATGTTTGAAGAGCACCAGAAAAGTGATGCTTCAGGTGAGTTATTGAATGTACTCTGGTTAGGAATGAGTATCTGTCCTCACTGACATTTGGGCTCACAGGTGTCCTTGGTGACACACAGCAGAAATGCAACTCTTGCTGAGGTTTTCAATGCTGGGGGCTTCTGAGGCTTCTTCAGAGGAGACAGTTCCCTACAAAGATGTGTTTAAGACTGCTGGGAATAGGTGTGGCTTTAATAGTTACCTTTAGAAGTTGTCCCTTGACTTTGTGGCCCGAGATGAAAGTCTGGACTTGTCACAGCGGTGGTGGATCTCTGGATGGAGCCTGAGTTCTCTTGCTTTCCATTCTGTTTCAGTGCTTACTGTACCATGTTACATCCAAAATACTAGGTTGAACTTGGAGAATTAAGTGGTGCAATTATGAAGCAGAGGAAAAAAAACACTTATGTGGTGGCTGTGATAGATTAGTAATTTTGTACCTCCAAATAGCCAATTATTTCTCTGACTGGCTTTTATCTGACCAATTTGCATGTGCAGTCATGGTAACTGGTTTGCAGATTAGGCACAGAATTTCATGTGGATCTGATGTCATGTTTTGGTCTTGTACGCTTGGTGCTCCCTAGAAGCAAAATGCACGATCGAGTGTTTCTGTGTAACAGATTACCACTAGCTGCTTTGTATTTCTTTACTCCAAAACCTTTTCACACTTAAAGGAAACACGATGGCTCACTTTTATTGTAGTTTCTTTTTTTTTCTTTCTTTCTTTTTTTCCTCTCTTGATATCTGACAAGATGATGTAAAGTGGTCCCAGCCCTGTAGAATCTGCAGCAGAGATTTCATTTGTATTGGCATTCTTGGCTGTGTAGTTTGAGAACATGTTGTTTGAGGGCTGAGAACTCACTGGAGCTGCAGTGTATTTCAGAAGAGATATAAAAGGGAAAAAAAAAAAAAAACAAAAAAACAACCCCGAAAAAAACTGGAGGAAAGAAGGAAAAATAAACTGAAGCAGCATGGAGTGACCAAGGGTGAAGTCCTGCCTGGCTGAAGCCAGTGTCAAAGCTCTCAGTCTTCACTGGTGCCAAGTTTCCACGTCTGCTCTCTGATTTTGATCTGAACTCCACTGGTGTGCTGAAAATTAACAAATGGTAATAGACTTAATATTGTACACCTAGAGAGTTAAGTGAAATCTTCATTTGAAGGATATTAATTATTCAGGTAGCTGAATTTTGCTAGTAGGTTAAATATAAGCTCTGTTTCTGTCGGGGATTTATGTCAATTTAGCATGCTGTGGACTTTGTAGAATCTCTGATATGAACAGTCTTTGAAGTGGAGAAATGGTCTAAAATATTTGCCAAGGGCCAGCTAGCTTTTTAAAAGCTTCACTTGCTTCAAATAAGCAAGCCTTTTTCAAAACAAACAAACAAAAACCAGTTTGCAAGTGCCAGAATAACATACTTTTTCAAAAGCTCTTTTTTTTTCTCCCATGTGGGCTCCAGCAACTCAGCTGTAGTTACCTTGGTCTCCAGTGTCGCTAAAGACAAATTAAGTTAATAAAAGCAGTATCTTGCAAGATCATGGCAAATAAATTAGGTAATCTGTATGCAAGTTTCTTGCTGCACTGAATTTGGACTGGTTAAGGGTTTCCTCTTTTGATGAGAGGTAGAGGTTTTGATGAATGTAACCCTCTTTGAGGGTCTGTGAAAGCAGTGCCTTGTCACACGCTCAGCAGTCTTCCTAGCTTCATGGAATAAGGTTATAAGTTGGGAAGTATTTTAAGGAAATTATATATTTCTCATGACAACTTCTTGAAATGGTAACAGATTTGTATGTTAGAAGGTGGGTTTAAGGGAGGCCTTGGCATGGTGGTACCCAACTTAATTGGTAACTGAAGGAGTTTCTTGGTTTTCATCATATATTAACCATAGACTAGCTGTAATAGTCTGTGCCTGCACACCTATGTGTGAATGTATGGGTTTTCTCTCTTCCATGTGCTTAAAATAGTTGGACCTGTCTTCAGTTTCCTGTAAACTCCTGCTTGTTTTTTGCCTACTCTTTTGGGACTGACCTCTAATGACACTACATTTTTTTGAACAGAGGAGTAGTTATAAAGCCTCCTGGTCTTGCATAAAACCTGCTGTTCAAATACTTACAAGTGCACAAGCACCTAATTGAAGTTCTCTGAGCTATTTAAACGTGAGGCTTTTCATGTCCTGCTTATTGAACATCACTGTTAAGTTTCTTAAGACTGGGTACAAAATTTAATTTTTTGCAAATATTTTCTCAGCAGTAGCTACTCAACAGCCCCTCCAAAGTACTTTCAGCATAGCTTAGGGTGGGGGCGAGAGGCTAGAAGAAAAATCAGAGTTGAAAATTGGGGCATGTCACTTTTTCCCTCATCTAGATAAGTTATTTAATCTCTGTCCCTCTGTTTCTTCTGTAAAACAAGGATAACTTATCTTGTGGTACTTCTACTGCTTAGTCTGCTTAGTAGTTGTAAACCCTGCATGCAGGATCTCTCTTTTTTT
>VWYK01079135.1:0-11762 GCA_013399775.1 Semnornis frantzii | reverse complement strand
TTTGGGCGGTCTGTGTTTTTTTTTTTTTTTTTTTTTAAATTAGCATCTTAACTGTTGCCCTCCCTGGCTCAGAAGAAGTATAGAGAACGCTCAGCTGAGCAGTGGGATGCTGTGGAGGTTCTCAACAGTGTTTCACACTGTCTCTGTCTTGAGGCTATTCTGAAACCCCCAAGATCTTGTTTTAGCCCTTTGAGAAGGAGCAGCATTTGCTGTCTAAGGGCACACAAACAGTTGCTGTGCAGCCAGTGGCATTATCAGCTGAGTAATTTGGAAGTGTGCTGAGGCACCATGTGGTTTATTGTCAAGTTTCATTATAATTTTCTAAAATCTTAATAAGAAAGTTTGGAAAAGGAGGGGGGAAGAAGTACTGCCTCCCCCCCAGCCACACACACACACTCATGAAAGATAAATGTTCTCCAAAGTAATATTATTAAATTTATTTTTAATTTTTTCTTTGAATCTGTATATGCTTATAGAAGATGATATTTATGACTCTGGAGAGGTCCTTGTTAACAGCCCTGCAGTCCTGTTCATGGCAGTTTTTGGAAATGAATTTTAATAAATACAAAATTATTATTCTGTTGCACCGTCTCTATTGAAACACAACTGTAATTTCACCTGGAACACCTCTTTGCCTTTGTTCTATGGAATAATGATGCTTATGAGGCTGGGGTCCCCCCCCTTTCTTTTCCTTGAGAAATCAATTATAAATTTTGTGTAATGCCAGAGTAAATAGCACATTCCAGAGCAGAGCAAAGAGCACAACAGCTTGACTCTGATTTCAGTGTTGCATCTTGTCTACCTTAAATCTCTAGCCATTTTAAAACCACTTAGAATTAATTATCTAGGCTTTAAAGCTCCACTTCTCTGGCTCCTGCCTCTGCAGTTGCCAGTCGCAGAAAAGAGAACTTGGATATAAATAAATGGTGTTGCATTGCATTCTCTGGTCTGAAGAAATCTTTTTTCCCTTCATTTAAAGCCTTTCAAGTGGAATTGGCTATTGAAATGTGACTATTGGTGTTGAATCAAGTGGCAGGGCTCCATGAGGCTTCAGAGTGCTGTGCAGTGACAGTGCAGAGGAAATTAGGTGTTTCAAATAACTAAACATATTAGAAGTCAGAGACTGCTTCTTACAGCATATTTAAATAGCACAGTTTTAAAGGGCCTTTCAACTTATTTTTGCAGTGACTCAGTCAGAAACATGCTGTTGAACTTGACAAAACTGCTCTTTCCCTTTTGTTTCCTTGTTGTTGGGTTGAGGAGAAGCAAGAAGATTTTATAGGGGAGCAAGCTAGCCCAAAACCTTACATTGGATTGATTTGTTGAGGCTTCCTAAATAATTCTTTCAACACTGTTGGCATTAGTCATATATTTCTTAATTCTTGCTTTGCTGTGGTAGTTATTAAAACGTCTTGCTGGCCACAAGTCAAAACACCTTGTTGCATGCTGTTGAGCACTGGAGTTTCTTCCAGAAGGTAACTGTATTTGCGTAATCCCTTCAGAGTGTCTTCATCACATCTAGCAGTTTGCTTCATTATTGGTATAAGCTGTTTTTACTTGTCAGTGATGGCTAAGTTACCTAGTTCTATCTCTGTCCACTGGTAGGTGTGTTTAATTTATAAGGTGCTCTGTAAGGAGGAAAAATTAGTTATTTGTTTTCCTTGTGTGTGAAAATGTGCTAGACAAAAAAAGCTACCCAGGAGAAGGGCTTGGTTGTAGATGGAGGAGCTGGATGTTCTGGCTCCTCGTGCAGGAGATTGTGTAATAAAGAAAAAGCCAACACCCCACCAATGCCTAATGAAGAAGGGCACTATGAATGTTTGCCCCATACTAAAATTAGCTGACAGCAGTATTGTTTGTAATTATATACATAAAAATATATATAATACAAAATATACACATACTTCCCCCTCCTCTTTCCTCTTCTTTGCAAGATTTTGCAGAAACACAAACTCTTCCACAAACAGCTTGGGCTCTCCTTTACCACGTGAGGCTTTATCATGAAATTTGCACTCAGGCTTGTTAAAGTTTGAAGGGCAGAAGACAAACCACACAGCTCCTAGCATTGCATTAAGGATCCCAGAAGTAACACAGCAGCTCTTTATTCGTTGAGCATGAGGGCTCATCTGAGAGATAGAAGCCTGTGAACAGACTGAGCGGGTACCCATCTGACTGAAAGCAAATACCAGACATCAGCCTCAGAAGCTCAGGCAGATCCTCCTGCAGCACTCCTCTAGTCCAGCCCTAGTACTCCAGCAGCACTCCCATGGTAGTGTCTTTAAGTCTCTGTATAACAGGATAAAATGAGATGCTGAGCTTCAGTGACACAGACCCAAGGGAATTAAAGTCTGACACGTCCCTGCTTAGAGAGGATGGAGATAAGCCTGGAGAGCTCTTACCTAGAATGATACCAATAGGCAAAGCTACCCCACACATTTTTGAGTTGCTGCAGAGCTTTGGGGACAGGAACACTCAACGTAAGCAGTGCTGCCTGCTGCAGACACACAGCAGGACTGTCCTGCTGAGCTGCTCCTTGCTCCCCACGTTATTTGCCCAGACACCTGCATCATTCAGTCTGACAGCAGGATGACACCAGATGTCACTTTGTTGTCACATAGATGTTCCTTCCAAATGCCACCCGTAGTAGCACATCAATGACAGCGTCCAGCTTTGCAGACTCTCCAAGCTGGCACACTGTACCAGCTCCCATCTGGGGCTGTAGTGAGCTGTAGGCCGAGAGACGAAAGCAGGAGGCACAGAGAGGAAGGGGGAACAAAGCAGCAGCAGACCCAGGACGAACTATGTGGCAGAAATTCTTACAGTCTGTTATCTAATCACATGGAGCTGGGATTTCAGGATCGTTTCACTGCCTCTGGCTGCAGGGAAGTAACCTGACTTTGCTTTGTGTGAGCTGTGAGCCTCATTGAGAAGTTTATTCCTTCATGCTTCAAAGCCAGTATTAGAAGGCTTTCACACTCTCCAAAGTGTCCACCAAGTCCTACTTCAAACCCAAAAGCCTCCCTGTAGCAGAAATTAGGCAAAGTACACTGGTTTTTACACTCAGATTGTGGCTCAGATCAGACATTGGCATCTCAAAGGGGACATTTCTTTGGAGATTACTTAACTCTGTCGAAGTACTTCAGTGCAGGATTTCTGGGCTGTCCTCAGCCACAGTTTGCTTTGAGAGGCTTCTGCCACAGGCTGCTGGCACCACCCTCTTATTGCTCTGGATTCATACACAGCCCAGGAGGAGACAGACCCAGATGCAGCTCCTGAGCAGCACTTCAGAAGTGCCCCTTTTACCTCATCAATAAAACACCATGAAGTCCGTGTGCTTCTGAAAAAAGAAATGTTCAAGTTCCAGCTACTTTCCTGATTTCCCCATCATGTTAACAGTTTTACCACAACAGGAAAAAAAAAACACACAGCCAAAAACAAAAACCCTTTTGAGCATTTCATATCTGGGTGGGGGTTTAGTATCACTAAAGCTTCTCACTGTTTTTCAACACAGCTTTATTTTAAGAAAGCATCTATTATATGAAGCTTTGGCAGGCACAGCAGAAGCCTGACCAGTGCAGGGAAGGACAATACTGAAAGTGCACCATTATTTTGTCACTTTTCTCACTAAATTGATATTAAGAAATGTGAAGAAGTTTACTGCTTACTGGAAGTTACTTATGATTTCTGCAGTGTTCTGCAGCCAGGATGCAGCCTCTCCCTTTCTATCCTCCTACACAGATTCAGTCAAAGTGTTTTCTAGCAGTTAACCTGAGCCAGCTATTAAGTTTTGGCTTTGCAGTGTTTTCAACTGGAGGCAGGTCCAACCTCCAGGAAAACAATTTATGCAGCAAGAGGGTGGGTCACTATCAGAGAACACATGATAAAGTAAATACTAAGTATGACTCTGAAAGAAGAGGAAAACTAAGAGATCCTGTTTCCAAAAGAGTGGAAATGAAAAGTCAGTTACAATGATGAAAAATGGAACATTTCTTATAGGCTGTTTCTCATTCTTTGGCTGTAAAGGTGGAGGGCCAGACAGGTCCAAAAGTAAGCACACTGAAATGCCAACACCAAACCCAGCTATAACACAGCATCAAAGCAACAGCCTAGGAGGATGAAGGAAATTATCATCTACCCGGCTCATAAGCCTTCCACTAAATCTTTAAGAAAGAACAACTTCACAGCAGTTTTTCCTCTGCAGTACTGAGTCTGTGGACCTAAAGCATCTTGCTCCATCAACTGGGGTCCTGCTGGTATGGACAGCAAGATATTGCTGTGCGTCTATCGATTAGCTTCAACCTAGCGTTTTCCAGTTGCCTGAGAATCAATTTAATATCATTGCTGAAAGCAATAAAGAATAATATATATACAAAAAGAGAAAAAAATAGATACCTTTGATCTACTCAGTTTTACCAGGCACCAGCAGCTAAAGCATTGCTGAGGCACTCCTTAAGAAATTTTTCCCTCCTTGGGATTATTCTGCAGTTCATTCAATAAAGCAGCAAAACAATTTCCTGGCAAACTAGGAAATGAGTGTTGGACTGAATTCAAGAACTTCAGAAAATATTAGAAACAGAGATTTAACAGAAAGCACTTGGATCCCACTGACCTTACAGACAAGTCAGACTGTCATTTCCTCAGCCATCAAATCTAACCTGTTCAAAAGCAGGCAGGAGGGAAGTAATCCTCGCTGTGAGACATATTTCACTGCCTTCCACCTCAGACAAGGCTGATGGAGTCACATATGTTGCGGTCCTCATCCGCTAAGCTCCTGCCATAATACTGTGCTGCAAAAACAAAGGATCTGGTGAAAAATGTAGTCAAGTCTGAGCCACCACTGGTTGGGCAAGGAAGTCTCCATGGAGTAGGTGGACAGGGAAATCACAGCACCAAGTTTAATCTGAAGTGGCAGACAAGGCGCTGCAATGAGTCCCTACCTTTGTTCTCCTTCTGGAAGCAAGGGAAGGAACAGCATTTTACCCATGTGGACTGCAAACTCCTTGGGGGAGAAGTCACCTCCTGTCTTCAACATGAAAACAGACACAGCAAGGCTTGATCACGGCTGCAGAGCACTGCTCAAGTAGTTCACTCAAGTAGCTGCACTTTTCTGCCTCAATTCAACACCCTCTGTTTTCCCAAACACTCTATACTATCTGTGTGTGGCAGACACCTTTCATAAACAGCTGAGCTGAAAGCAAAGCTAGGGAAGTTCTTCAGTTATTAACACCGCCTCTTGCTTCTCCAGAACCTGTGCCAGTGCCACCAAGAGGAAACCACACAAAACCTCAGAAGACCCCAAAAAACTAAGAGTTGCTGAAGCTCTATGTTACCTGCTGCAAGTGAAATGACTGCTCCTACTTATTTCACCTCCAATAGCTCACCTTCAATCTACTTTTGACTCAGAGCCTTTACTTAGAGCAGCAAAGAGCCACAGCATGTTTCCAAATACTTCCACAACTTCCCATGGGGCTTCTCATTTTCTTAACTGTAAACACGCGAGAAGTCTCTGCACAGCTGAGCTGTAGAAGTGGTACATCTGCTTCCTCAACAGTTACACTTGCCCAGTAAACTTTAAACTCAGTTCTTAAGTATGTGGATATTCACGTGCCCAGTTAGAAGCATCAGATTCATTTGCAGAAGTGTCTCCCATAAACCTTTTTCTGTTCAGCTCTTCCACTAGATACTTTGAGAGGACCAAATGTCCACCTGGAGACCAGTGCCAAGCGGTGTCCCTCAGGGGTCAGTGCTGGGACCAGTGGTGTTTAACATCTTTATGAGCGAGATGGACAGAGGAATTGAGTGCAACCTCAGCAAGTTTGCAGATGACACCAAACTGTGTGGCACATCTGACTTGCTGGAGGGAAGGGATCCATCCAGAGGGACCTGGACAAGCTGGAGAGGTGGGCCCAGGCCAACCTCATGAAGTTCAACAAGGTTAAGTGTAAGGTCATGCACCTGGATCGGTGCAGTCCCAAGGACAAATCCAAGCTGGGTGGCAAATGGCTGAGAGCAGCCCTGAGGAAAGGACCTGGGGGTCTGGGGTGATGAAAAGCTCAACATGAACCTGCAGTGTGAGTGCAGCCCAGACAGCAACCGAGTCCTGGGCTGCAGCAAGAGCAGTGTGGGCAGCAGGGCAAGGAAGGGGGTTCTGCCCCTTTACTCTGCTCTTGTCAGGCCCCATCTGGAGTCCTGTGTGCAGTTCTGGAGCCCCCAGCACAGGAAGGACATGGAACTGTTGGAGCAAGTCCAGACGAGGCCACGAAGATGCTCAGAGGGCTGGAGCAGTTCTGCTATGAGGACAGGCTGAGAGAGTTGGGGCTCTTCAGCCTGGAGAAGAGAAGGCTTCTAGGAGACCTTGTAGTGGCCTTCCAGTATCTGAAGGAGCCTACAGGAAGGCTGAGGAGGGTCTTGTAATGACAGCATGAGGAGTAATGGGGTTAAACTGGCAGAGGGGAGGTTTAAACTAGATGTTATGAAGAAGTTCTTTACAGTGAGGATGGTGAGACACAGGAACAGGTTGCCCAGGGAGGTTGTGGCTGCTCCCTCCCTGGAGGGGTTTAAGGCCAGGTTGGATGAGGCCTTGAGTGACCTGTTCTAGTGGGAGGTGTCCCTACCTATGGCAGGGGGTTGGAACTAGATGATTTTTGAGGTTCCTTCCAACCTAAACCATTCTGTGATTCTGTGTTTACTGCTCAGCACATTAACCTTTCCATAAACAGACACCAACCTGTTACACATAATCAAAGAATGGTAGTGGTTGTCAGGAACCTCTGGAGATCATCTGTTCCCGCTCCCCTACTAAAGCAGATATGCCTAGGTCAGTTGAACAGCAACGTGTCCATGTAGGTTTTAAAAATCTTCAGAGAAGACAACCTCTCTGGGCAGTCCGTTCCAGTGCCCAGTCAACCCTGAAGTACTTTTTCCTTGTGTATAAGTGAAACCTTCTGTGATCTGGTTTGCACACATTGCCTCTTGTCCTATCACTGGATCACCAGCCCCATCCATTTCTACATGTTTCCCTTTAAGAAGGAAAGAATTGAATGTTTTTTTCCAGTAGTAAGGGACAATTGTTTCAGTACTTAAAGTCTCAGGCTAGTGTCCAGTTCTTCCGCTTAGGGGAGGCACTGCTGAAGTGTTTGAATCAACTCAATGAGCTGCTGCTGTTGGAAAATCACCTCTGTGTACTGGAAGAGACACAGCAGCATAGTTATTTACTTTTTACCCTTCCTTCTCAGGCATTGGAATAGGCTGCCCAGGGAGGTGGTTGAGTCACCAATCCTGGATGCGTTTAAAAGTCATTTGGATGTGGTGCTTGAGGATATGGTTTAGGGTGAACCTTGTAGAGTAGGTATATTGGTTGGACTTGGTTATCCTGAGGGGCTTCTCCAAGCTGAATGTTTCTGTGACTCTCTCAGCTCACAACCAGAACAGTTTAAGTCAGTAATGTATGCTTTAAACAGGTGTAACTATCAACATCTATGTGACCATAGTTAGTTCCAGTGGGTTTTAAAATGCAAGAGCCTCTGGTATTTAAAGGGTATAATTTCAAAGGCTGGAGTTCCTAACCTTAGGAAAAAGGCACATTATTATCCCAGCACTAATAATACATGAGCACTATATAAGTACTCAGGAAAACTCAGTCCCTTTATGGAAAACTCAAGCTTGCAAGAGTCATAGCAGGAGATGGGTTGAAAGTAAGCCATGGTAGCAAAACCAGAGCTCTGCTGGGGTGAGTCTGCAGGCACAGTGCAGAGTGATGGTGTCTGCATGGTACTGGGGGAGCACAAGGCCAACCTTCTCAGCCTGTTCAGGTTGCTAAACTCCAAGTACAGCAGATCTCAAATGCTGTTTTCTGAGCTGGATGCCAAGCTTTGGCCAGCCAGGCTAATGGAGCTCACCCACAGCAGCTACAGAGGGGCCATCCCAGCAACACAAATGAGTACCCAAAGAGAAAAAGGAATTTAATCCAACATCAGTTTTGTACAAAGATGGTCATTATTGATTCCCATCAGACACAGCTAAGCAGACAAAGAGAATAACTTGAGCCAAACAAATCCTTAATTTTCCCCCCACTGAGATAAGATTACAATAGCCTTCCAATCTTGAGTTACTCTCCTTTGTCAGAGTTGCACATGTGTGCTTTTTATTAGTTTTGGCTTAGCAATTAGATGGATTTTCACTTACTTCCAGAAATGTCGTGGGATGACTGAGCTGCAGCTAATCTTTGCCTCTCACTAAATGTGAATGTGAAAAATGCAGCAGGGCTCTCCAACACTACAGCCAATGCATCTCAATTCTCCGCTTTCATACAGAAATGTAAATGCTGTATTTCATAGCCCAGCTCTTGTGTAGCTGCCAAAAAGGGAACTATAAGGCAAAAACTAGTTATAATCATTGATTTGTAGGGAGGAGAAAGAAAAATACCACTGGCATTCCTTGCCAGGAGATGACCAATTTTCCAATGGTATTGCCACACAAAAAGCCACTTCAGATGTGGAGTTTTTTCTTAAAACCATTAAAGCAAAACAGAAGATTACAGCTGCAACAAGCTATCCATTAACTGTAATTAGCAAGTATTTGTTGTCTGGAGTTAAAACTTCCCAACGTGGTGTTAATGAACTGTAACGCTGTAGCAAAAGGTATTAATAAAAACATCAGACTGTGGGCTAGATAATAGATCTCTGCTCACATTTCAGTGGGAGCTGGGGAGGAGGAGATTTTTCGTTGCTGCTTCAATTGAGGAACTAGAAAACAGGGAATACAAATATTTAAAGTGGTTGCACTGGAAGATTAAAGGAAACTATTTACCTTGCAAAATTATGTTTAAACTTCTGCTCCATATTCTGTTTTGAGAGGAGCAAATATCTCACAATCTACCAGTGCAGACAAATTATGCTTTGGGTTTTTCCTCCTTGCAAGAAAACAAGCAAGAAAGTGAGGAATAATGAGGGGAAAGTGAGACAATAATGAAATTCAGTTTTAAAATTGTTCTGGGGATTTTTTGTTGTTGTTGTTGCTTGTGAGTAGTTGGGATTTTTTGTTTGCTTGAATTTGGGAGGGAATGTAGGTGGGGTTTTTTTTGTTGCTGAGTTGCTTGTTTAGTTTGACTTTTATCTCCTTTTAAGATTTGAGGGAGGAGCAAACAAAAAGTGACTTTGAAATTGCTGCATCCTCTGGCAATTTTAGAGACTTTGTCCTTGAGGTCAAGTCCTTCTGGTGTGACAGGAACACACTGTCGTGTCTTGCAAGTCCTCACCCATCGAGGCTCGCAGGACTCACAGTCTTACCTGGCCCCATCGCACACCCAGGAGAGCTATATGTGTCCCTGCATGCAGCTGGCATAAAGGACCCCATGCAACCCCAAACTCAACATTCTGGAAAGTGAAAATTTGCCACCAAGAATAAAAGCCATATTCAGACAGCTGCACAGGAGAATAACTCTCAGAGAACCATTGAGTGGATTGGATTGGAAGGGACCTTCAGGATTCTATAGTGCCAACCCCCCTGCCACAGGCAGATTGCTCAGAATAGCATCCAACCTGGCCTTGAACACTGCTAGGTGTGAGGCATCCACAACCTCTCTGGGCAACCTGTTCCACCCTCAGAGTGAAGAACTACTTCCTTATATCCAATCTGAAACACCCTGTTGTCCCAGTGAGATGAGCTGCAACAGCATTACTGCTTATTTTAGAATTTATTACTTACTCTAGCACATGTCTGTACTTGAAAGGATATCCAAGATTTGGCCAATTGTAGTAACTACACTAAAAGCTGCTGAGAGCCTTTCATGGTTTAACACTACCCTAGACACCCTGGGATGACCTTTCTTCACAGACATGCTGGAAAAATGGACAGACAACTGCAGACAAGGATGGAAAAGAGCTTAATATGACAGCCTGAGACCAGCATATTCAGGCCAGGTGCAGAAATGGGAAAAATCATACTCAATGCAGGAAAGGTGTCCAGCCCTCACCTTCTGAAGAGAGGAAGAAAGTCTGGGCTTCCCAGACCCCTCTTCTTTTCTCTTTATGTGACAAATCCTCTTCTAACTTTCCTGGTTTAATTTTGCCCCATGGAAAGCAGCAAGCACCTTGCTGCTGCAGATCACAGAGGGCTGAGAGACACCAGTGGTGGAGAGCACAAGGGAAGCATAAAGGTACTTTTTTCCACACACCTATAAAGGCATTTCCTGTCTTACATCACATCTCCCAGTTGTTTTCTAAGGAATTCCTCTATCTTCCAACAAAGTACTTCATTCCTATCAAAAGCCTTCATTTCTATACATTACTGTGGTCCAACTCGAGCATTACAAGACCTGATCCACTTAATACATCATATGCATGCTAATTTCATATCTACCCAGCCTGGATCTGTGGACAGACTCTGGATCTCAGTGGCCATCCACCACCATAAAATTACTGCTAGGAAGCCATTGCAGCAGCCTCTGTCCCCTTTGCCAAAACAGTACTGGCCCAGTTTGCTGTACTGCCTTGTTTGGCTCTCCCTGTAAAGCTTGCTGCTGCAACACTTAGAAGCAGAAGCTGCTCCCAGTGTCAGGATCAGTACAGCAGGCAAAGCTGGACCCTACCCTAATGTGCAATAGCTACCAACCTGCTGGATTTGCTGAAAATTATTTCACAACCCCAGCATCTTCCTCCTAGGGCACCCAGGGCCAGGGAGGAACAAAGGAGTCCTCTGAAGGCCTATGCAGAAGGGTGTGAAGGGGAAGAAATGGAGAGAGAGAGAGAGGGAGGGAGAGAGAGAGAGGAAAACCATTTACTGGTCACTGAATCAGCTGTAACCTGACCCTGGCTGCATCTTGCCACCAACAGCATTAACTACAAGCAGCTTCCATTCAGCAGCTCCTGCCAAAAATAAACAGTGCTGGCTTTCCTGGCTGCTTGCTTGGGTTTGCTCTCAGTGTTTTTCTTCTTGCCTCCTGTAGCTAATTGGGATATGCTAAGTTTCCTCCAACCAAGTAGTTTCTTAGTTTGTTTCTGCCCACTGCCTTAATAAAATTGGAGCCGTTTCTCACAGTAAAGAGTGGAAATAAAAGCTGTTGGATCAAAGGTGCCCACAGCAGGCTTCTTGGCATCTTAGTGGAAAGATGGGAGGAAGGCTGAAAGGGATGAGCGCAGGTACACAGCAACATCCTGCTGTAAGCATTTCCTTGGCCATTGGCACAGGTAGTCACTCTTCAATGCTCTCTCCTTTTTCCTCTTTAATTTTGCAGAGTTTTATATTCCTCTTGCTGCAAGAGGAAGGAAACCACTGTTATAAAGGTTAATTGTTTAATAGGGTTAATGGCTCTAAGTATCAGCACGATTGACCTGGTGGTCCCCGTGGCTGCTAATCGCAGTGTAATGTAACTTCTCACCTGCAAAGAGTCATTGTATTAATTCTCACAGAAAATAAACTGATCATAGAATCACAGAATGTTAGGAGTTGGAAGGGACATCGAAAGGTCATCCAATCCAACCTCCCTGCCAGAACAGGATCACGTAGAGCAGATCAGAGCAGATCACACAGGAACACATCCAGGTGGGTTTTGAATGTCTCCAGAGAAGGAGGCTCCACAACCTCTCTGGGCAGCCTGTTCCAGCGCTCTGCCACTCTCACAGTGAAAAAGTTTTTCCTTATGTACCCATGGAACTTCCTCTGCTCCAGCTTGCATCTGTTATCCCTTATCCTGTCATTGGACATCACCGAGAATAGCCTGGCTCAATCCTCCCCACACTGCCATTCACATCTTTATAAACATG